>JARFNW010090555.1:0-13129 GCA_031763155.1 Dirona albolineata
TCATGAGTTGTTTTCGGTACTTCCCGAATAGCAAGGTCAAGTTGCTGGGGAAAATCTTCTAACGATCTTGTCCTATTGGAGTAAATTTCCTTACCCAAGAAAAAAAAAACAACAAAAAAACGAAGTGACTGGGATAGGATTTAATCCCACGACCTTCGCCATGAGAGTCTGTTTCTGTCCTTACCACTCGGCCATCTCACCTCTAACTCGTGGGACAGCCTATTATTCATTCATTTGTCATTTGTTTATTTAACTATAAAAGGTCCCAAGATCCCTCCCATTCGAGGTTCGAACCCGCCACCTTCATGTCCCAAAGTGAGAACAACATCCACTATGCTAGATGCAAGCCCTCTTATACATACTCCAACGAAGACTTTCAACAATTCTGACCTACAATAGAACTTAAATAAACAAATGAAGTGTGGAAGAGAAAAAACTGAACAAAGAAACAAACAAATTTGGGATAAACTGAAGTCTAAACATCTTTAGTTAATGTTTGTGGATAAGACATTATATTATATATTTTAAAAAAACAAATAGACATCAAATTATATTAATTATCATGTTTAAAGCGTCTGCTTTATACAGTTTGCAGCATTTAAAATCTTCAACAGCGATTTTTTACAAATATACAGTACAATCAATCACATAATGTCATAACATTTACAGGATAGAAAACAGAGTAAAAAAACAAACTTTTATCATAATTTCAAAATGTGCAGCCCTAAAATCGAATAAAATATTATCACACACACACACACACACACACACAAACACACACACACTCACACACACGCATACATGCACCAGAATATCAGAAGAAAGAAAAGAAAGTTTTGTTATATCATAATGGAAGATATTAAATCGTACATCAACTCGAGTACTACTCCTAATATTATAGTGTAAGGACATAGAGTATATCAAAGCTTTGAAAACTATGAAAGACCCCAAGGAAAAACACAAAAACAAAACCAACCTTCCACAGTAGGTTTTGAACCCTGGGCCCCAGCACCCCAGCGTGGCAGCAGATAGTACCAACATATAATAATAGACAATCAAGTGGATATTCATTTCCTGGCAAATAGCAGACCCTATAAGACAGAGTTCATGTTTTAAGTGAAAGTCTTAGGCAAACGGCCCCAGCAACCCGTCATTTCTTGACGGCCCCAGCAACCCGTCATTTCTTAACGGCCCCAGCAACCCGTCATTTCTTGACGGCCCTGGCAACCCGTCATTTCTTGACGGCCCCAGCAACCCGTCATTTCTTGACAGCCCCAGCAACCCGTCATTTCTTGACGGCCCCGGCAACCCGTCATTTCTTGACGGCCCCAGCAACCCGTCATTTCTTGACGGCCCCAGCAACCAGTCATTTCTTGACGGCCCCAGCAACCCGTCATTTCTTGACGGCCCCAGCAACCCGTCATTTCTTGGGTAATGCTCTACGCCCAAGACTTAAATGAATATGGAACGGGCACTGATTGTAAACAGAATAATAGAGCGAAAATGTAATAGTGCCAACGAGCAGTGAGAGACAGTAAACAAGAAATTTAAAAAATATTGTCGAAAGGGGAGATCGGGAATTAAACCCATACCTGCTAAGGTAGGGAGTCGTCACTTTACTGTCGTCGCCCAAAACTCAGAAAGTAGCCCAAGACTTAAATGGATATGGAGCAGGCACTGTAACCAGAATAAAAGTTCGAAATTGTTATAGTGCCAGTGAGCAGTGAGAGACGATAAATAAACGAGAAGTAAAAAAAGATTGTCGAAATGGGGGAATCGAACCCCTAACCCCATGCGTGCTATGGTAGGGAGTCACCGCTCTACTGTTGTCACCCAACAAGACTTAGAAAGTAGCCACTGACGTTGTTAACAGTCGCTCATCAGACTGGGAAACGAGACAAAGAGAGGAGAGAAATACTTGGTGGGCGTCTTCATGAAATGAGATTCCAGGTCCATCCGTCTCATTGGTGCTACAATTATGTGCACTAAATAACACCAAATTGATGACAAAAATAGGCTTGGGAAAGAACATTATGCCGTTAATGTTAATTAATACAACAAAACCTTAACAGTAACATTTGAAATGTGGAGTATCACAAAGATATATGATAATTTCGGAATATCATTGCACTCAGACAAAAAACAAAACAAAATAAACAACGAACAAACAAAATAAATATAGTAATAGTCATCTTTGCCTAAAATCACTTTTCAGCACAATTTCCCTTCCTCCTTGCCTCAGTGGTTTTTAAGCAAAGATGACTGAACAAACACGCTCTCTTGAAGTAAAATTCTATACTGATGTAATATATTCTTGGGTCTTTTTTAAAAAAAAAAAAATTCAAATCAGAAAGTTGCAGGGTTTTCATCCGAAACTCCTGCAGGTACAAGATTTAATAATAAACATAACATTTATTTTTTTTATTTGGGGGTGGGGTGGGGGGGGGGGATTTTCAACATCACAATTAAAGAAATACTCATCCTGCTATAAGTGTCCTCATGTACTCGATTTGATTAGCATCAAGAACCATAAGACATCAGACTTTCCTAAGATTTCTTTTTTATAGTTGGAAACAGTCAGTTTGAATTTTCAAATGGTTCTTCTATTTTTAGAAATCATGTGACAAAATAACATCGACATTGACATAGCAATTTTTTAGCGACCAATGGCCGCCAATTTTGAATTACTCTCATCATTTTTTATGTGAAATCATATCTCCTGATAAAGAATGTTGGGAATAAAGTAAATTCTTTGGTACATCGAAATTGTGATGTCTTTTACTTGGAATTTGATTTTAACAGCGGAAATGAGTTTATTTTGCAAAATCCTGATATTGACTCCATTTTATTTACACAAAAATGACATATATATTTACACACGTGAAGCAAATATGGACGCCATCTTTACCAAGTTCAAATACATTTTATATATCTTTATCACAGATACAGAACAAAGAGGGAAAACAATGTTGTGATTGATACAACAAAGCACACAGCGTTCAAAAAGCCATAGAGTCCTTTGTCCTTTGTCTTACAAATGCATTAAAGTATATTGGTGTGCATTTTCAACAATAGATCTATGAGAAAATGTGCATGTGAAGAAGCTCTATGCACGTCACGATGCTTCACTAATCCCCCAATAGACCCTGACAAGATCATATTTCCTTTTCAACTCACACAGGAGCAGAAGTATGGGTAATGATACAGCTTCATATACGACGATAAACAATACAACAAGGGACGTTCAAGTTTCCCCTTTCTCAACTACAAACAATTAAACGATTATCAAGAATGATACGACGAAAGGATTACTTGTTATTTGTGACGGACGTGCACTCCAGTGTGTCCATTCGAATTACTCTTATCATCATTCTTGTTAATCGTTTAGCTGTTTGTAGTTGAGAAAGGGGAAACCCGAAACATCCCTTGTATTGTTTATAGTCACATATTACCCATACTTTTTCCCTTTTTATGGATTACCAGCTTCAGGCAGCCCATCTCATTTTTGCTTCGCAGGAGCACAGAGCATGAGTTGCCAAATATTAGGGGCCTCACTGCAAACATTAGGGGCCTCCCTGCAAACATTAGGGGCCTCCCTGCAAACATTCTGACAATATCATTTCCTACCTATAGCAGGGTACTCATTCACACTTGAGTCGAGCAAAGCACGAAGACCCAACGGTACATATTATCACTCAATTAGCAGGAGAATACTCGACCCGATGAGCAGTCACCAGGCAAAAGAAGAAGCTTAAACGTGCATTCTGCATTTACTCCTAGGAAACAAATTATGCATGGCTTTTTGAATGTCCTGTGATAGAAATTTAAATAGCATTGGGGATAAATTGTTTCACCGTCATTCTTCAAAGGCATTGTGGCAAATGTTTTGGAGCAAATAAAGCTTTCAAAATAAAATTCTAAAATCTCAATTTCCTCGTTTCTCAAGGATGCTTCGTAGGCAAAGTCTGCTATTGTTTTTATATTCTTTTTTTTAAGTGTGTTTTTGTACATGAGTGTGTGTGTGTGTGTGTGTGTGTGTGTGTGTGTGTGTGTGTGTGTGTGTGTGTGAGTGTATGTATGAATGTTTATGTGAGTGGGTGTGTATGTATGCATGTGTGCATGTGTGTGTGTGTAGGGGTGTTATATGTGCGTGCATAACTTAATGAGAATTATGACAAGGAGTATTAAAATGATAATAACAGGTTGAAAAAATATACATATATATATTTACAAAACCAACAAAATCTTACATATCTAATACTGCATGATCATCGTGGATGATTCTGCTCATGCCAATACACAAGGTAAACATTTTGCAAATGGAATATTTTGACTTCTCCGGTAACCAACATTAACAATGTCAGGCAAAACACGAACCTGTAACTGTATACATTATAACAACGGAATCTCTTTTTTCCTGCGGTAAAAGTTAAAAAAATTGAATTATACATCTTCATATTATGAAAAAGACACCAGAAAGTATCATTGTTTGTTTTGGGTTATTTTTACAAAGAAAGAATGACAAATGATGAAAAAGAAATCATGTGAACAAAGAACATTTCTAATACCTGTGACTTGTTTTTTTCTATTCAAATTTCACTTCTTTTTTTTTTTTCCATTTTTATGAAAGATGAAAAAGAAATCATGGGTACAAAAAACATTCCTAATACCTGCGATTTGTTTTTGTTTTTCTATTCAAATTGTAACATTATCTATTCATTTTTACCAAAGATAGATGAAAAAGAAATCCAGGTACGAAAAACATACCTAATACCTGTGATTTGTTTTTTCCTTTTCAAATTGTCACATTATCTTTCCATTTTTATGAAAAATGAAAAGGTAATCATGGCCGGGTACAAAGAATATTTCTGATACCTGTGATTTGTTTTTCATTCAAAGCTGTACCAATAATATTGTTTATTTTTTCATTCAAGCAATAAACCAAAAAAAACCAACTCAACAAACAATGCTAATCATGCATACATCATGTTTGTAACAGTTCAAACCAGAATAGTTAAAAGAGGTTACAAAGAGGAGTGGCCACTCAATATGGTGCGCAGTCAGAAAATATATACTTCGCCATCAGCGGTTACTGTAAAATACCTAAATATCTGCAGTAAACAGTTTAGGCTCTTCAGCGGTTACTGTAAAATACCTAAATATCTCCACTAAACAGTTTAGCCTCTTCAGCGGTTACTATAAAATACCTAAATATCTCCACTAATCAGTTCTTCGGCGGTTACTGTAAAATACCTAGCTATATCTCCACTAAACAGTTTAGTCTCTTCAGCGGTTACTGTAAAATACCTAGCTGTATCTCTACTAAACAGTTTAATCTCTTCAGCAGTTACTGTAAAATACCTAAATATCTCCACTAATCAGTTTAGCCTCTTCGGCGTTTACTGTAAAATACCTAAATATCTCCACTAAACAGTTGTGTCTCTTCGGCGGTTACTATAAAATACCTAAATATCTCCATTAATCTGTTTAGCCTCTTCGGCGGTTACTATAAAATAACCTAAATATCTCCACTAATCAGTTTAGCCTCTTCGGCGTTTACTGTAAAATAACTAGCTATATCTCCACTAAACAGTTGTGTCTCCTCCGCGGTTACTAGCTGTATCTCCACTAAACAGTTTAGTCTCTTCAGCGGTTACTGTAAAATACCTAAATATCTCCACTAATCAGTCTATTCTGACAGACAGCATCGCCATAATTTGTTTGAGTAGAGTGGGTAGCCTCACCACAGATTGCTCAAGAATATTACAACCCACTACATGATGACCTTGGTGGGTACCGGGTTGGATTAATAATATATGATTACCAATCTTGAACATTGGTAAAACTAACTAAAGTCGAATCAAATATTGTAATTGTATGCAAATATAATATATATACATAGTATATTACATAGTATAATGTTGTTTTCTGTGGCAAAGCATCATCAATAACCAGACGTAATCATTTGAGAAAATTGCCAACTTGAAAGCCTTTCCAACGATACACAAAACTTCTTTTTCTTTCTTTTTTTTTTTTTTTTTTTTTCAAATTTGAACCATTTCAATCCTTAAAACTTAAAACACAATATGCCAGCTTGTCAAATGAAGTATTCGTTGTGGCAAAATGTAAATCCTTCAAACATGAATGGAGCCACAAAGCAAAAAATAAATGAAAAACATCTTCACATCGCAAACTTTACCGGACAAATCTATTCTAATCCAAACAAACATTTTCAATTCTTTTATTGTAAATCAGTATCATATTATTATTGGCCAATTTCTAAAAGATAAATTCATAGTTTAGTCTGTTGTGACTCCATCCATGATTGATATTACAGTAATGTCAATTACGACAAAGGTCAGTGTTCAGCTTCGAAAAGGTTGAACCAGCTGGTGAGTTTAGTAAATGATTGGAAAATAAAACCATCCAAATTAAATACCGGTAGTAATAAATTATATATGTATGTACACAGTTTAACAAATATATTATAAAAATCTATAGAACATAATATGCAGGAAACAGGTAGATAAATCTAATTGGCTAATTAACAGAACCCCCGTTGTTTTATCAATATTTTATCTCCCTTTTTAGTCAAGATGGAACTCGATATTCAACCTATCATCAAATTAAAATGTTGATATTATATATATAAAATTGATATGTGTCGCATTCTTAAACCCATCTCCAAACAAAATTAAATTTTCTCCAATGTAGGACCATCATGAAATGATTTCAAAAGATGCTAAAAAATTTAGGTTAATACAGTTTTGTTTTTTTACACTTAAAAGTCACACATCAAAAGCTGCACCTCCTGTTTGATTACGGTACAACTGAGATGGGAACTGAGGGGCAGGGCCTTCAAAACTCTTGTCCAGGATGTGAATGCCAAAACTGTTTATCCCCAACCACAGTGTTATGTACCACCATCCAGGGGCCGAAATACAACCCTGTCCCCAAAACCAAATTCAACGTAAGACGTGTACAAGACAGGCCCCAAGACATTCATGAACAAATCAAGATGGACAACTACTGTGGACAACTACCGTGGACAACTACCGTGGACAACTACCGTGACAGACTGCATGCATTATTGATTTTTAAGATTTGTTTATCTGTTCCCTTTAGAACCGTGATTAAACAGTGTAGGGACCAGCTCTGTGTCTGGCTGAGGGCGGTGTACAAGGCAGAAGGCATTGATGTGCCAACCCAGGTAAAATGCATCCAGGTTAAGAGCAAGTCTGTGCCCCACTAGTACACATGACCAGATAAGCTGGAAAATCTATGGATCAAGATTTTTAAGTCAAGCAGGGTATCATCAGCCCACTGTGCGATTTTAAAGACAGAAAACAAAAACAAATCTTTCAAAATGATGATGAGATTCTTTTCTGGTTAGCAGTCATAAAAAAAGGGTGGAAATAACACGAGTTTACAACTTCATTTTGAGATTGTATATATTATGAAATACTGCGTTAGATTTTACACTTGAAATAATCCAAACACACCTTCGTTCAAAAAAAAATTTAATAATATAGGCCTGGCGATTTTAATACTGATACCAGGTTTATCTTTCACATTGTCATCCACTGAAAGACCTCTCGTAAACTGGCAGTATAATGCATTGGTACTACATGATCTATGCTAGACACTAGACTTCAAACCTCACTCAATGGGCAATACCGCTAACCAAGAAACTTATAGGACAAGGAGACCAAAGTGAAATGCATTGTTTTCTGTGTCAATAAACCATTGTGTGTAAAATGTTACATCTCTAAAAACAATGATGCATTAAAGATAGTTTAAATGGCCATCACTTTCTTTTTGCCCTCGTCATATTACATTTCCATCTCCTCAGCTCTGTGTCTGGCCAAGGAAAGTGTTCAAGGCAAAAGGCATTGATGTGCCGAAACAGATAAAACTGCCCAGCCAGTACACACGGCCTGATACAGAGCTGGAAATTCTATGGGTCAAGATTTTTAAGGCAAGCAGAGGATATATTGTTATGTGTAAAAAAATGAAGCAGAGAAACCGGGATGGCCTGAAAGTTATAAATACTTTTTAAAAGATGCACACATAAAACAGATATCACAACACGACTCAGGGTAGCAAGAGTATATATCTATTGGAATAGGTGAAAACCGTTTGCTTGGATTTCCCATTTCCTAGAGATCGGTCTATAATATTATGAGTAAAAAACATTATTTCTAGTAGTGAATAAGGAATCTCATGGTATATTTTCGGTACTTCCTGAATAACAAGGTCAAGTTGCTGGGGT
Source organism: Dirona albolineata (assembly GCA_031763155.1). Classification (NCBI taxonomy): domain Eukaryota; kingdom Metazoa; phylum Mollusca; class Gastropoda; order Nudibranchia; family Dironidae; genus Dirona; species Dirona albolineata. The sequence continues at coordinate 8,273 of JARFNW010090555.1, forward strand.
AAATGTTCTAAGGACCTTGTCTATTTAAAACATGGCATGGTCTATTCAAAGTCCCATTGTGATGAGAGAATGTGTTTGAATGCATAACATAAAGACTCAGAAGGATTCTACGTGCGAGAGATTCAAGGATGCGTTATACCAAAATATTTTTTAAATTTAAATTTTTTAGTTACACTTTGTAAAAACTTGGGCAAATTGTTAGCAGAACGTCATTTTATGCACCCACAATACAACTTTTGACAGATAATGACTTTGCACAATGTAACTACAATTCATCAAAGTCTGGGTCATTTTTAGGGGGTTCACCCGATAGTTTTTACTTTCTGGACCATATCATTAGTGAATGTCTTGTATCTATCTCGAGTTTGGATGTGACAAGACTTCCACCATTTCATATAACCACAAGCATGGAAATTATTTACTTATATAGCTATACCATGTTCTTAAAGAAAAGTCTGTCAAACACATTATATCTTCCTTCATGGGTCAACAAACGATATACTATTTATATTATGCACACAAAATAAATTAAATAACACTGAATCTCCATTAATCGTATTCACGCCCCTACAACATCTACAAACGATTCTAAAAACAAACAAAAATTAGATTTTAAATTGATTGCATTAAGACGCAACCTTGGTTGATTAAGAAGTGTTCTAACTGCAGAGAAGAAAAACTAACTATGTATCAGTATGGTACGCTGCAGAAACTGGCAGTCGTCATCTTTGGACATGTGTTGGCTGCTGAACTAATATCATAATTCATGCCAGTTTGTATGCTTTGCAATATTACCAATTGTCTCGTCAAATAAAAAAGTTTACAAATCTTTTTTTATAAAAAAAAAAAAAAATTAAAAACCCAAAAGAAATGAAAAAAATTTAAAACAAAACAAATTTCATAATGCTATATATTATTGCTATCTATATACAAAACTACTGGGGAAAAATAAATCTGTATAGTGGCAGGGTCTGAGTCGGGTTGAGTTTGAGGCAGGTCTGAGTCAGCCAGATGTAAGTCCCAGACCCGGTTGATATTACGCAGGAAAGAATTTCACAAATCATTACATATATATATATATACTCATTTTAATAAATTAATGGATTGTGCATTACAACTTTGGGACAAATTAAATAAATAGTGTGGAGTGGGAAAAAAAACCAAATATTTTTTACCCAATAGAAATTTTCAACATCGTCAGTCAATTGCATTGTTATTGCACAAAATGAAGGTGACGGAAATAATCTATGAAAAGAATATAACACGTCTTCCCTAGCCAACAACACAATGAGACGTCAAACCTTCCATAGTCGGAAATAATACCTAAGTGACATTTTTTTAAATGAATTTCATGGACAAAGTTTCGGCAAAGGTAACCAAAATTCATCTGCCAAAAGTTGTTTTGTTTTTTTCTAACCTGTATCAATGCTTCAGGACAACTCTCATGACCCAAAAAAAATAATTGTATTTCATATAATTGATACTAAAGAAATAGAACTTGTACTGTTAAAAGTTGGGCTCCTTATTGTAATCAGAAATAATACTGCAATAATCCATCCTCTGACTCTGACCTTCACGTATATATTCAATAAACCATTCAATCCACGTTTTAACTTCCCCTGTGGACTTTGATTACGGTGCTTGCTGGAGTGTTGTACCCAACCATGGATGTTGTTGATTTATCCGTTAGAACCTCACGTTCATTAACTGTTTACGTCACGTCCATCCCTTCATGCTTTGCGGGAGAAAGGGAGTGAGTGAAGAACAAGAAAATCAACAGGGTCTGATAGAAGACGCAAGAACAGTAGATGTAGATTCTCTTGAATACAAGCTTTTAAATTGGAAATTCTTGAGAGTCATAGTATAGTTGGTATTTACTAACAATGGGTATAAGTATGTTAATGATGGCCAATTTTAAATTTTCTGGTAATTGATGAGAACCGAGACTGAATCACACACAATCTCACCACAATAAAATATGACACTGTTATTTGAGTATATTTTCTAATCCCCAGTATTTCATATCTCTAAAAAATAAAACTTCCTTTTTCAACACTTCAAGAGACTTACGACTTAGTGTTCCTACTCTAACAGACAAACCGTAACACAAAAATACCAGAACCCTATAATTCTAAACGCAGGGCTTGAGACAAAAAACAAAAAAATCATATGTATATCACAACAACAAAAAAAACCCAAAAATACACATAATTAAAATACATTCCAGGAAGTTTTATACAAAATTCTCCTTTTCGAATACAAGTTTGACGGCTTCGAAAACGTTCGGTACAACATGATTGGGTTGTGTGAGGGAAGGGTCAATGACGAAATCACGATGGTTGTGACTGGAAATACTAGACTGAGCAAAAGTGACAAAGTTGCTGTTCCTATTGAAGACACCGGTGCACACAAGGATGCTCTCACATGAAGTCGGCCTCTCTACTCCGGAACAGTCCTCTTTTAGAGATTCTATAAGTCGCACGTCCACTTCGGAGTCTCTCTGAAATAAAAGGGAATCCTCCACCTCCTCACCATCGCTGTCCTCGTCGAGAAAATCGGAATCTGTGTTCGTCTGCCGTAACCGCACTTTCTTTGACTGTTTTCGGGCTGGGGCTTGGTGGTTAAGGTGTCTTCGTTGCAAGTAACGGTTGTAGAGATTCCCTCCATATATGTCTGTCTCTGGATTATCTCTGGATTTAAAATTTTAAAAAAGATAAAAAGATAAAATTGCCAAAATCGTTTGTTCACAAGGACACTGTGTTTAGGGTATTTTACGGAAAAGGACAGAAATAACCTAAGCATCAGCCGCAATGCAGGCAATGAGGAGTTAATTGCATTGCCCTCGGAAGAATTGAAATGCTGTAAGCCAGACTCCAACACCTATCAGATATCGGTGTGGTCAGTGCAATATCTTGACCTCTCAGTCACAGTGCCCCCTTAAATGGATTAATATATCATGACGACTCATTGCGATTTGTGTGGGTGTATATTCCAAATCTTTGGGACAGATCAAGTCATTTTTGGATTAGCGCTAATTTTGATTATCAATTTCGCATCAAACAGATATAAAAAAGTAATAAAAGTGATCATACCACCCCCCACCACCATTTCTCCCACTCCCTGACTCACAAAAAAAACAAAACAAAAAAACATTCTACTGTTAAGCTGCCTGCACTGAGTCAAAATGTCAATTTCAACTTGCATCCATGATAGATTAACAAAAACATTAATTAAATATTTATCTCTAAAGCAAAGCAGTATCAGTTTTTACTGGCCAAGTCTGATATTATTAGTTTCAAACCTCCAAGCCCTTCTTACCCTATACAAAGCCCTTCTTACCCTATACAAAGCCCTTCTTACCTTATACAAAGCCCTTCTTACCCTATACAAAGCCCTTCTTACCTTATATAAAGCCCTTCTTACCCTATACAAAGCCCTTCTTACCCTATACAAAGACCTTACCCTCTACAAAGCCCTTCTTACACTATACAAAGACCTTCTTACCCTATACAAAGACCTTCTTACCCTATACAAATCCCTTCTTACCCTATACAAAGACCTTCTTACCCTATGCAAAGCCCTTCTTACCCTATACAAAGCCCTTCTTATCCTATACAAAGCCCTTCTTACCCGATACAATATATAGTTTTGATGTGGTCCACACCCAATTGTCGCCTCTGCTGACTGAGGATGTAGTCGGCATGATGATATGTAATCTCACTGGGCTTGCCGATCAGAGCCGTGTATTTTAGTTCTTTACCAGTCACTTTCTGAAATGTGGTAATAAAGGACATCAGGTAAAATCAATGAACATCTGCGATGAAAGGTCAAAATTTAACAGTATATATCAAAACAGGACAAGATTGTTAGAAGAGGGTAGACCGTAATAACCCAGGGGTTGGCCACAGAGCAACGCCGCAAAGTGGGGTCAAGGTTTGGAGAACAAATCTAGTTCTTCCACCGGGGTTTGAACCCGCGACCTCTTGAACCAAAGGCAAGTAACTAAACCACTGTGCCACTGGCTCATCCACTAGATGGCCTAGAGTTTGAGAACGGTACGACTCCCAAATTGATTACTCACCAGAGACATTTGATAATTAACTTGTTCAACAAATTTTTAAACCAAACATTTTACCTGATATAAACCCTCCAATGCATTCATGAAACATCCGTGTCCAAATCTGTCAAAGGGATGCAAAACAAGGACAATGGTTCAGCTTCGAGTGCAATCAAAACAAGTGAAGAAAAAAACTGTAACAAGAACATTTCAGGTTTCTCCTTCTTCAGCTAACAAAAAGAAAATTGAAAATCTAAAAAGATATAATGAACATGGGAGAGTAAAACCAAAGGAAGGTGTTCGGTTTTAAGTCTGTTAAGATATTCCAAAATATATAAAAAATAAATGTTATCAAATCTAGAACAGCCCTATGTTTTTTCCTTTATCACTTTTGTTGATTTCTTTTTTCTAATCTTCCTTTCGTACCTGGGCATATTGGCTTCTGACATCCACAAGAGATCCATGTTACACGCCAACACCGGTAAGTGGGGATATGGCACCTCTACCAGACCACTGGATGGCTTTCCGTTGGTTAGAAGGACATCGATTATCAACTGGAGTGGCATTTCCCACCGCACTGGTTCCCCAAATAAAATGATGGCTGAAGAAAGAGAGAAGGGGTGGGGGGAGAGAGAGAAAGTCATTGAAGGAAGAAAACTGAGACCCATAAAATACCATTTTCACTTTTCAAGTAACAATAGCATTGAAAGAGGCAGAGAGAGAGGCAGAGTGTGAGAGAGAGAAAGGGGGGGGGAGAGACAGAGAGGGAGAGAGAGAGAGAGAGCGAGAGAGAGAGAGAG
>JARFNW010090666.1:0-2500 GCA_031763155.1 Dirona albolineata
AGTCTACCTGTCCATCCCCTCATCTCACCTTTATAGTCTACCTGTCCATCCCCTCATCTCACCTTTATAGTCTACCTATCCATCCCCTCATCTCACCTTTATAGTCTACCTGTCCATCCCCGTTCTTGTCCGCCTCATTCATCATCTCGTCCACCTCCTCCAGGGTCAAGGTCTCCCCCAGAGATTCCATCACACTCTTCAGCTCGTCCTTGGAGATGAACCCGTTCTTGTCTCGGTCAAACACCCTGGAGGAGACATGAGCATACAGTTCAGTTTGTTGTAAGCCGAAAGTGAAAGGACAATTCATGATCACAAAAGAATACCCACGCCAAAAGGGATAATAATAGACGATAAACGCCTCCCCCTCCTCCTCCGAAAGAACCCCAAAACAATCACAAAAAAACACCAAAAGACAAAAATAAAATATATAAATAAATAAATAAAAATAATCAAAAAAACAAAAACCAACACCAAACCCACAACAAAACAAACAAACCAAAAAACAAAAACAACAAAAACAAAAAAAACAACACAACCCCCCACCCCCCAAACAAACCAACGACCCCAAAACAAACAAAAAACAAACAATATAACAACCCCCCACCCTCTCCATCCCCCACCCACTTTTTCCCTACCCGGAATTATGAATGACGCCTTGCAGAGAGGCACGGTTGAGGTTAAGACATTCAAACTATTCCACTCAGCTGCTGCCGGTTCGAGTCTGGCTTTCGGCTATCCTTGGGCACCACAACCCCAACCCCAAACTGAACCCTAATACCAATCCATACAGCTAACCTCAACTATTACCCAATCCAAAATACCTGTAGCCATCCCAATTTTATCACATTCTATCTCACCCCAACCTTACCCTACTACCTCAAACCCCTCCCCCCCCCACACCCCTCCCCCCAGTCCCAATAGTCCTTACTTAAAGGCCTCCATTATCTCCTCCTCAATGTCTGTATCAGCTCTCTGTTTAGACATCATGGTCACAAATTCGTCAAAGTCGATGTTTCCGTCACCTGGTAGGATAATCAAGATGGACGATGTATAAGTGGACATCAAACCCAGAACATGGAGCATATTCTCTTTGAATGCAAACTGGGACCGACGTGTACTGACACTGACCTAGGAGCCTGCGCCCCAGAAGCTATAGATTGGATCCAACACTGGAGCCATACGATATGATGATGATGATAATCTAGAGTAAAAGGGGTGAGGCTGCTGGATGCCAGGTAAAGGGTAGAAATGAGGTGTAGATATAACGAGCGTCTATGTATGACAATGTACAGTAATTAACGTTTGGGGTTCCCCTTTATCAAAAAATAACAAACGACCAAAAAATGAATAAATAAAAAGTGAAAAGAGAATTTACAACCAAGCAAACAGCATTCTTGGTATGATAAAACGAAATCTAAAACAATTGCTCCAGTCCAGGAAATTGCTCCGTTCTGTGCTTGAATGTGACTGCATTGTATGGGACCCCAACACCCCGAACGATATCGACCAGAGACGCGCTGCACGATTCATCTGGGACGGATTTGCACAACGAAGTAACAGAAATGATCAATAAATAATTAAATATATAAATTCCCTTTATTAATTCATCCTAGGAGGAAATTCTTTCGGGTCTATTCCGAAGGTAGTCCGGAATAATAATAATAAATAAAACTGCCTTTATTTATCCAAGGGGGGAAATTTATCTTTAGGGTCTATTCCGAGGGTAGTCCGTAATAACCCAGGCGTCAGCCGCAGTGCAGCAAAATGGGATCAAGGTCTTGAGAAAAACTCCAGTGCTTCCACCGGGATTTGAATCCGCGACCTCTCAAACCAAAGGGGCATGACTTAACCACTGTACCACCAGCTACCTCCTGTGAGTACTGGATTGAGAATCATTGAAAAAACGATGTCAAGACAAACGCCTGACCTCCATACAATTATATACAAAAGCCTAAAGTTGAACGAATGACTCAGAGGCATTCACACCAGTTCCAAATATAACTCTGGTGAAGCATCGGGTGGTAGACATGCTTAATATTGAAATAAATGTATGACATTTTGGGTTTGAGATCAGGAACAATTACTGTTGAACCCCATTTCATTTGATACATTCTATCTACTCTAAGTTTGACTGGCCCCGGGGGGGGGGGGGTTGAGGTATCGAAACACCCTGTATATCATCTTGACCAGTTGAATGAAGCACTCACCATCTCCATCCACCTCGTTTATCATGTCCTGGAGTTCCCCGTCCGTCGGGTTTTGCTCCAAAGACCTCATAACGACGCCCAGTTCGTCTTTGGTGATTTTCCCATCTCCGTCTTTGTCGAACAGGATGAACGCCTCTCGGAATTCTAAATAAATAAATACATAAATACATAAATAAATATATAAATAAATATGTAAATAAATAAATACGTAATATATATATAAACATATAAATAAAAGGTTGTTTGTTATGGGTTCCCTATAGTACCGTGATTAAACAGCGTAGGGACCAGCT
>JARFNW010090666.1:7500-13127 GCA_031763155.1 Dirona albolineata
CGTTGATTTGTATTTATAATGTTGTATTATATTTCATTATTTTTCATCCTAAAATGAAACGAACTCTTGAAACTCATAAGACCATTTTAAATAATCTTTGATGTATTTGCAGCAAAATACAAATTACTGAGAAAACACAAGAAAGAACAGAAAACCATATTTGTATGAAACGTTTTCTCTGAACATACAACTGTTCACTGTCACTGGCACCTGTGTCACATCAACAAGCGTGTAAGGCACAGACTATCATCATCTCACTCGGACATCCTATTATTTTACACAAGGTCACTGATCCATCTTAAAGTGGACATCCTATTATTTTACACAAGGTCACTGATCCATCTTAAAGTGCATTATATCATATAACACATCACTGTGCCGAGAAAGCACACACATAGAGCGGAAAGCGGAAGGAGGGGTTTGGGGGGTATAATTTATCACTTACAATGTCTTTTTTTTCAGACTTACTGGTCCGTCTTTTGCGGCTTCCCCTTGCTTTGCATAATAATAATAATATGAAAATACATTGAAATAAAACCATGACTCATTCCCACAACTATCTTTTGTTCAGTCTAGAGCTAATAGAGCTAACAATGTGTACAATACTATTTTATCCAAATGCACTGCAATTACATTACACTTAAGAGATATTGAGTTTTAAGGTGTCTGTAAATGTTGACAGTCATGAAAGTCTCTCAATGACTGGAATATCATCGAATTTGGAACTTGACTTCCTGAAGCAGTATAATATCAATAAATGTGAAATCTGATCAATACAACCTTTGTCTTCCTTGTCATGGTGCATAAGATATCATCAGCCATTGATACGTTGGCAATGGCATCAATAATCACTAACCACGCCAACCCTTGCCGCTACCTGTCGACTAGGGAATTGACCCTGATAAAGAGGGTTAAGTTGGCGAGCGGGGAAAGCTAAAATAGCCCTAATGATGTGACCTGTGTGTTGTTGACCCAAGGAAAACCCAAGGAAAACTGACTTGAGGTAGACCAAAGAAGATGGGGGAGGGATTAGGTAAGGTTAAAAAAATGACAAGTGGAAAGAAATTGAATCAACCAACGGATGCAAAGGAAAAGGAGTTATGACAGAGTCAAAGAGTCTTGTGGAGGAAATTTATTGATAACAATCAACCCTACACCGTAATACGGAGAAATGACGAAGTAAGAGAGACAATCTTTTCAATTCCAATGCCAGGTTACCCTAAGATATCCTTCATTATTTCAATAATCAATCACAGACTTCCGTTAACATCAAAACGTCATTCTCTTGGTTTGCACAGGACAGCCACCCTGGACCAAGAAAATACTTAAACCATAGCATGACTACAGAAATACTACTAGAGCAAAAGTTTCATTGTGTCATTTCACACATAACTCAAAACAGATAATCTTCGTCTGCCAAGAATGGACAATTATTGGTTTGAAACTCCCAAAAGGCTGTTACACATAGTATCTGTAACAAGTGGTACAGCACAATAACGACACCAAAATAGTGATTTACCCAATCAATAATGAACTCCAAAGTTGAATACATAATTGCATCGTTTTAGCCGGTACTTCCTTAAGAGCAAGGTCAAGTTGTCTGTGTGTGTGTGTGTGTGTGGAGGGGGAGTGAGAGAGTCTTCTAAATAATTAGACCTATTAATAACATGTCAACAACAATGATAAATATTAGAACAAATCTGGTTCAATTTTGGATACATTTTGTCAGGCATTCTCAATCAATGGCACACACACAGCACAGGGTTTGTTTTTGTTTTTGTTTTGGGATTTGTTTTTGTTTTTTCTTCAAGACCTACCTGTATTTTCTAAGAGTGGAAATTTCCCTGGAGATGGCTTCATTGGCTTCCATTTGCTCGTCCAGGTCCCGTTGCAGCTTACGTTTCTGACCGTTGGCCCTGGTCACCTCTTCCTCAGCCTCGTCCAGCTGTCTTTTCAGAGCTTTCACGCGGTTGTTTATCTTGTCAACCTACAGGGGAGCAAACATTTGGGTGAACGTTAAAGAGGTATACAAAAAACAAAAACATTTGCCTTAAATCAAAAGGGGTGTTCTCCAATTGGAATTTCCCTGAAGATTATAAGAGCATTCTTCTCTTTTCACAAACCACATGACAAAGATATTTAGAGATCACTTCCCTCTCCTTTTCTTTTTCAAACATTTTTAAATTCCTCTTCCACTCTTTTCTTCTTCCTTACATCAAATTCCATCAATTTTGTCCTCAAGGCTTTTAAAAGATAAGTACAAAATAAAAAGTATGAGTAGAAGAAAAAAATAATCCCATTTCTAAAAATAATCAAACTCACCTGGTCTTTGTATTGGTCTGCACTTCTCCTCTCGTCCTCGGCCTGCAGAGCCAATTCTTTGGTCCTCTTGTCCATCTTACGATTGGTGCGTGCCAGGGTTGCTCTTTCCCTGAAAGAAATAAAATGAAACAATGTTTATCAAATATCAACAACATATCATCAACATTTTATAAACTCACATGTATTGAAAATTCTTCATTGCTAAAATCTAGGCTAGATAGAAAGGAGTCATTTCTTCCATGTGTATCACTACACCATCAATAGAAAACGTGTGAACTGGCCCAAGAAAAGTCATTGTCAGTGGCCGCAAGCAAAGTGGAAGGATGTCCCTCTAGATCAGTTCAACAAATATGAAACCTGTCAATTCAGCCAAAAACTAAAGAGGGGTGATACAAACACCCACCACCTGATTAGATCCCAACCACTAAGAGATCACAAACACCCAACAACCGGAGTCGGTGGCACAGTGGCTAAGTCACTCGCCTTCGGTTTGGGATGTCGCGGGTTCGAATCCTGGCTTCCCCTCAAAACCATGATCAAACTTTGCCGCGCTGCCTGGGATATTCCAGACTACCCTCTGAATAGACCATAAAGACAAATTTCCCCCTGGGGTATATAAAGGGAATATGTATTTTTCTACTTTTCTTTTATTTATAATATCTGAAAGACTTTGCTCCCACTCCCATCATTGTCTTACTTGGCCTCTTGGTCCAGCTGCTCCTCCAGGTTGGCAATCTTGCCTTCCAGGGCAGCGATGGTGGCCTTGGTTCGAGCCCTGCTCTGGCCCTCAAGCTCCTGGAGCTTTTCCTTCATCTCCTTGTTCTGTCGTTCCAGTGCCAAGCGCTGGTTCTCCAGTTTCTGGGTCATGGAGCGCTCCGAGGCAAGATCAGTAGACATCTGTTCCATCTGCAACTGGGTCTTTCTGGCCTTCTCTGCAACCATTTCTGAGTTGGTGTGTTCGTCCTCCAGCTCATCCTCCAATTCGGAGATACGAGCTTCAAGACGGCGTTTCTCATCTACCAGGGATTGTCTGTGGAGTGGGGGGGAAAAAGTTGAATTGAAAATAAAAGCAATGCACTTTTAAAAACAAATTTAGCCCATCCTTCATTTTAAAAATCAAATTTGTCGAACAATGCATGCTTTAATCAAGGCAATTTGATTCACAGAATGCAAAAATAGTTCACAATATTGCATGAGGTCAACCTCTTTCTCGTTTCTAAGAAAGGGAATGTTTTCAAATCCTAAATTGTTTCCAATACAGCATATTGTCAAAGAGTGTTTAAAAAAACCAATAATTACGAATATTAATCGAAATGTATTTTTCGAGTGCATCTAGATCATGAAGAAGAGTACAGATTCATATATTTACTTGTACATTAACAAAATGAAATATCTGTATTAGCTCTTGTAGACTTCTTAAACGCCTTTGACCCAGTTCAGCAGAAGGAACTAAGGCAGGTCTCAGATGAATTTAATGTAGGTGAGGACTAAATAGAATTAGTAAAGTCATTTTATTTTAATAAAAAAAGCGAGGTTCTAATATCAGGTAAAACTTCCAACTGTATTTAAAATAGATGTAGGAGTAAGACAGGGATGTATTCTTAGCCCACTTTTATTTATAACTTTAGTGGATTCAACTTCAAGAAAATGTAACGGCATGAATAAAGAGAGAAGGGGGTATTTTTCAAACATAAATGTAAAACCTACTTGCTGCTAGCACTGCTGCCGATCTCATCCGCCATTTCCTCTCTCTCTGATTCTGCATTGCGTCTGGCACGTTCTGCCGACGCTAGTTCTTCCTGCAGTCTCAACAACTCTGCCTCCAGGTTTTTCACCTACACAACATTTGAAAATCAGTTAATGTCAGCACGCAAAAGGCATTATTTACGAACTCATTTTGTTCAGCAATCTTTTAAAAATTCATTTAAACAGCAATCTTGTTTTACCTCGACAAAGAGTGATGCAGTAACAAAATAAAGCAAATATCCTTTAAGTAACATTATTAACTTTTTTAAAAATAAAAAATTCAAACACAGCATTTCCAATAAAGCCAAATTTTACCTTCTTTTCGTTGTCCTTGACAGAAGAGGCCATTTCTTCCCGAGCCAGTCTGGCTTCCTCGCATTCTCGGTGGAGCTCCTTCATTTGAGCCGACACCTTCTTGTATTGCTTGACGGCGTCTTCCTTCACCTTGTTGGACATTTCCACCTGTTGCTCCAGACCAGACAAGTCGCCTTGAAGCTTGTTGCGGGCATTGACGGCAATGGCCTTCTGTTTACGTTCATCTTCCAACTCGGATTCCATTTCACGCAACTGAAAAAAGAAGAAATACATGTTGTTAGAATAAAAATTAAAAATAATTGCATTACATAACGACAGAGCGTCATTCAGAGCAAAGACTATGAATTGAGAATCTATCTCAGTACCCATTATCAAGGTTTCAGCAAGATTTAATTTCTTTTCTTTTTTTTCTTTTTTTTCAGTTGCCCTTTTTTTCAAAAGCAAAATATTCAATATGACAACAGACATACCAGATTTCACTTTTCAGGGTACCTATCATTTCTAGTAACCTTTGGTACCGGTTTTTTTTTAAACCTTGATCTATTTTCATTTTTTTGCACAGCAATCTATAACAGCCATCGTGTCACTATGAGTTTATAATGACACGGTTTTGATATCTCTGATACTTTGGTATCTCTACATTTGATAATCTTCAATGATTCGTCTGAATAGGATTATTTGTCACCTGTTTGAGCAGAGCTTTCCTGGCATCTTCCTCTTGGTCATCCCTTCCAGCAACATCACGTTCGTACTGTGTCTTCAGGGCCTGCATGTTGACCTCAAGTCTCAGCTTGGCATCCTCGGCCACCATCAATTCGTCCTCAAGGTCCTCAATCTGTTGCCTCTGTTCGGCTACTGTCGCATCCAGGGATCGCTTGGATTTCTCAAGCTCGTGAACCTGGTAGTTGGTAGTTGATAGTAATGTACAATTGTTACTAACATAATATGTATATAGATATGTGTAGATTAATCATGAAAACCTAGCTACCAAATCAATTCATTCACACTACTTCTTAAAACAACATCAACAAAAAGTAAAAGTTAAAATCAAATCCCCATTTTCAAGAGTTTTTAAAGAATTGTAGACTTGTGTGTAGAGACCCTGGAATCAATCCCAACAAACATCAGAAACATTGAGTGGCACCCTTAAAATACCCTTTATTGGGGGTGTGTTTGTTTGTGTGTGTGTGTGTGTGTGTGTGTGTGTGTGTGTGTGTGTGTGTGTGTGTGTGTGTGTGTGTGTG
>JARFNW010090777.1:0-13122 GCA_031763155.1 Dirona albolineata
GAGAGAGAGAGAGAGAGAGAGAGAGAGAGAGAGAGAGAGAGAGAGAGAGAGAGAGAGAGAGAGTAATGGCGCCTCCAGTTTACGAATTCGTTACTGGGAACCCAGTTATTGTTACATTCCTATTATTCAAATGCGATGTAGAGTACATTTTCCGCGAAGAGGTTCTTGTTCGTCTAGATTCAGCAATAAAACTGACAATATTTTAGATTGCTTTGTTTTTCACGGAAGCTGGGATTTTACGCATTCGGCATCCCCTCCCTATCTAATACACACTTTATATATTGTGCTGTAAGAAAATATGCGAGAAATATGAGTTGTGTGGGTCTAGATACAAATATGACTAACTTTCATTTCAAATCTATTTTTCACTCCCTTAATGTTTAAATAATATTTATTCATACCATTTTTAATGGGACAGTTGGTTGTTTCGATCCAACGAAATCAAAATTTCCGCGGGAGTTGACGATTCAGTTATTTTGTTGTTGTTGTGAAAACCATAACGACATCCGTTAGATCTACCGTTTAACGAAACAAATACTTTCTATAAATCTAGTAAAAGTAACAAAATGCCACATCATACAACAACGTTGATTATGTCACACTAAAGTTATTATGCTTTTAATCTTATTATGATTTTCATTGATATTATCAATACCATTATAATCGATATTATTCTTATCATTAATGTTATTACTATCATTATTATTACTATCATCATCATCATCATCATCATCATCAGCATAATCATCATCATCAACAACATCATCATCATCATCATCATCATCATCATCATCATTGTCATTATGATTATCGTCATAATCGCACCAGCACCACCATCATGACCATAATTGACTTGTCCACGGTCCCTCTATCATTATCAAGATGATAACTTAGTAAAGTCACCGCTTGGGGATGAATGGCAAATACAAGGAGGAGGGTGAGGATGAAAAAGAGTTAATGGTCTGCCGGTTGCCCTTCCATTTTTTACAGCAATACTTATTATTTACTCTAAATTTGATAAACTGTTATACTGTTAGGACTTGACTTGATTCGTAGAAATTGACAAAAATTGCAGCGTTTTGGTTTTGTGAAGGAAGTTGGAAAAGAACGAACGGTAACTCTCCCTCTGTTGTGACAATCGCACAGTAAACAATCCGTGGCCGTTTCGTATGGAGAAAACAAACTTTCAAAGTAAAGCCAGTTATCGTATCCCTTAATTTTAATCTAAATAGAAATAAACTACCAGTAAATACGCGTCTCGTTCATACTTTCAGTTGGCTGTTATTATTGAGTATTGTCAGTATGCGACAACTTAATTGATGATGATGAACTGTTGTTCTTCATAGTCTTAGTCTTACTGGAATTAGATTAGTTTTAGAGTAGAGGGAGACGGTCCAAGTCTAGTCTACTAGAGGAGATCATGCAAATGCCACACGATTTTCCTCCCATCCCTAAGTGTTTTAGTCACCTACTGAATGTGCACCATTTCAGCCACAATGGAAGTGAAAACGACGAACAAATGTTGTCACAGTCTCTGCCCTTAGGAACTACCTTTGAACATAACCGAAGTTATGTCAGGTCATTGTCAGAAAATTCTCAGACTCAGAATGTTTCACTTCCCAGTGAATGCAGTTTTGGTAGTAGTCAAAGTAGGCCACTGCCATACTATCAAGAATTATTTTCTGAAGAAGATCATCAAGGTGAAGATGTATTCATAACTCAGAATAGAAACAACTACACCTTATCATATAATAAGCAGAAACCTTTACTGACAAGGCAATCTTCAATCGATGAGGAGATGCAGATTGAGGCAAGTCAACCAGATTTGGGAAACCCATTTGTCAAGCTGAATTCCTCCCTGGAAAAACTACAAAAAGAAATGGTTAGTTACAAACAATGAGAAAAAAATTGCCTTCATAGATTGACTAATTGACTTTTATATAAATTATAATCTGTATCTTGAACATTTATGATTGGTCATGTTCTATCTTCTTCCTCATGAATTGATAAATTCAATCTGTGTAGGCAATTTTGTGAAATCATGAAGTAGATAGCCTCTAGAGGTACTTCAGGAATACAAGCTCTTCTTAGTTCCCTATACCACAGTTTGTCTATAATTATCACATTATAATAAAATATTCAAGGAAATTGACTTTTAAATGAAAATATTTCGCTTAGCTAAGACCAAGAGCATGTCATTCATTATAAAAGTCTTTACTTGGGTAGTTTTATTCAACTCATGGAGGCATCATGGTTAAAAGCAAGCTTCAAAAAACATAAAAACTATGATGTGAGCAGCTTCATCAGCGCATTAATATTATTCATTGAATTTTAAAACATTACTAAACTTATACAGTTTGTTTTATTCAATTTTATCAGTGTGGTAAACTTCTTTATATTCATCACAAGTCCCATTATATTGGTGTGTTAGGACCAGCGCATCCAGTCTTAAACATGTGGTAAATTTAGTTAGATTTGGTAAAGATGTTGGGTTCGTTTTTAAAAATACATTTTTCATTTCTTTTCTTTTTTTCAGTTTACACAACAATATTTTTCATTCCTCGTTCTCATTCTGTTTCCATCATTTTTTCAGAAAGAGTTACGGCATTACGATGTCAGCTTGTTTTGTCAACTCCTATCTCTACATGAGGCCATTCAAGATTTAAAATTCAACATAGGGGATCGCTATTCTGAAACAGGGTCTGAATATTCCTTGGGATCAGCCAGTTACATGGGATCTATGAGCAGCTTAGATGAAGAAAGTGACTGGGGTGACAGTCAGGTTTTCATGCATTCAATCCGAGGAGAGGAAAGTGCTGCAGATGATGATGAAAACAGGCAAAGTACTTCAAGTCTACTGGAACAGATTACAGCCTTAACACAAAGGGCTGAGGAGGAGCTTTAGCTTCCACTGTTGTTTTTTGGGTTTTTATGCAGCTTCAACCTTATAATGTATATAAAACTGTTTCCTCAAAAGAAGTACTGGAATTTTTATTTGAAAGTATAAATATATCCTATCTATCTACAGTGCAACACATGCTGGTTGAACTCTCCAGGTTGAAAGAACTTAAATTTAATTTTAATGGTTGTGTAATTATGGTCGTGTCAATTAATAATAATTTAAAAAAAAGACAAGGACATTAATTTTCAGCTGTCAAGACGATGAAAGAATATATTTCAGTCAGCAATAGAACAATAAGGGTACGCTAACTTTAATGATCAAACTTGTCAATATGTGTGTAACTTGTTAGTCAATGTGCCGATCATGCTTGTGACAGAAGCAGGTCAATCAGTGCTCAAATGGCGTTTTGCACCTTGAGAGTTATGGTACCAGACATTCTTAATCTCCTCTTTTCAGTGATATGAAATCATCATTCAGACTAAAATGTTTTGGACAAGATTAAAGCTTTGGAAGTCAGCGTATTGCCAGATGTTGGTGATCATAATGAATGGAAAAAATGCAATAAACAATTGCCCAGCTTCAAATCTTAAACAAATAATAAAAATAGATAAAAAAAATAGATGATGATTTTTGTAGAAAAATAGCACCTTTTGATATGAACTTTAAGCATCTAAGTTTTAGCATTGTAATCTAAACAAATGTTCACATTTTTTTTGACGTAAAAGTATCAAAACTCATAAAAATTGACTTCATGCTCATTTTTCCCTTTCTCAAGATTGGGAGTTGTGTACGCCTTGGTCAGTATTTGTCACTGTCACATTTTAGATATTGCATGATTGATGTAAAATGAGAAACTTTCACTTTGCATACTTTGCATAAGAAATTAGCATTTTATAGACATTTGATGTATTTCTGAAAATGAAGAAGGTTGCCCTATGTTCATAACAAATTACGATACTACTTTTGCTTGGTTGATACAAATACTTTTTGCAAGTGCAGTGATCAAGTTTTGTGTATTCAAGTGATATACTGCAACAGTTAGGCAATTCTCTCCTGTTGCCAACTGATTACTATTGGTGCTGAATGTACTTTTCCAGAATTAGTTACTTTTTATTGTAGTGGGTAAATTAGATTCATAGGGCATTTTATACTAATTTATGGTGCTGATGATAATTTTATCGAACGTCTTTCGATTTATTGGTACTCTATGCTCTTCCTAGATACTTTAAAAAATCTGTTATCGCAGTGCTACAGTTTAATTGATGAATGTTTTACCGACCACTGTCAGACAAACAAATCTATTCAAATGGCAAATGCATGCCAATTGGCTGGGTTGTGGATTGGGAACACGAAGGGGAACACTAGACTAGCAATATGGGTTAGGGCAAAAAACACATTTAAACTTATAACTTAAACAAGGGATCCTCTCTCGTAATAACACTACATTTATTATGAGCTATTTTGACTGTAATGATCTCTATCTGAGACAAATTGTTTAGAATTCTCCATAATCGGAACTAGAACAAGCCATTACAGAGGTATATATTTTTACATTATACAAGCAAAAGTATCAAATCTTCACATGTATGATAAACTTTATCTGACAAATCCGCCAAAAAGTCACTATTTTATTTTAATATTCCTTTTATGCTGATACTTTTTCAAGTTACTCATACAATTGTGAATGACAGGTTCACTTGGAAGATATTTTGTTCTTGTTGATCCAAGGTCTTTCACAATTTAATTATTTTTGAGAGATGAAGTAAACCTGGTGGGCATTTTAATTTTGATGGTTGTTATTGTTTGGGTTTTCAAAATCTCTTTTGCCTTACAAAGTGATTATAGTAATATGTTTCTCCTTGACGTGGCAATTCAAGAAAAGCGATCATTTCTTTACCTTACTTGTACTGCAGTCAACTCTGCATAAGCCAAACATCCCATGTGTCAATTAACCTTCCAAGAATCAATACCTTGTTATGTTGTTTACCAAATCGGATGAGAACAGAGTACAGTAATGATGGTTGTCTTTTCATGTTTTTGTGCTTGTAAGCTTCTTTTTTTTTTTCATTCCTTCAAATTGGATGAACAGATGTTTAACCATATCAATCTATATACATGAATTTCTTCCATTAGATTATTTTCCCAGAGTTTTATAACACTTGTTTTGCTTTTTTCAAGTCCATAAAGCCTAGGATGTGAAAAATGGAAGTTTTAGTTGATTTTATAGTCTTTAAAAAGGAAAAGAAATGAAAGTCACGCAGAGGGAATGCATTTGGTGGTTGGAATTTATCACTTGATACATTATTGTGGGTTACTCGAATATGCGACATCTTTTTCCTCTATCAATCAAAAATAGACACCTTGCCTTATAATAAAACCCTTCTGATGGACGCATAGAAAACGATTTCTTTGTTTAGAAAAGGCTTTGCTCATGCTCACTTTAAAAAATTTTTTTTTTTTTTTCAAACACATAAACCATTTAAAATCTCCTGGCTAATAGCACAATGCAATTTTATGCATTGTCATGTCACCATTTTTATATTTCTCCATTGATATGACATTCTAATTCTAAAGGTAGCTAGACCATCGTGGAAGAGGGGAATTTTTTTTCTCTCTTATCACTTTTTTGTGTCGTGTTGTTTTTTCTTAGTTTTTTTTGCGTGTTTGATTTTGTTTTGTTTGTTCGGTTTTGTTTTGCTTGTTTGTTTGTTTTTGTTTTGTTCGTTTGTTTCAGGTTTTTTTTGTTTTTTTTAAAAGTAGCTAATTAAGTAATTAAGTGCTATATTTCACACTACATTTTATTTCGTTTATCGCCTATGGCTACAATACATAGTTTGCCTACAAGGATGCATTTCCTCTTTCCACAAGTTATTCCCTCAAGAGAGAATGCAGGGCCACAAAATTGGGACAGGAAATCTCATCTATTGGTATTAAAACTGCTTCCTGTACGCTTCCCGGTTGTTTTTATCTCTTCATTGATTTTCTCTTACATCCAAGTAGCCAAACCACCGCTGATCTCTTACTGCAATTCTGCCTGGGATGTGAAAGAAGATTGTTATGCTACATGATATTGATAACTTGCCCTGAAGTGCCTTCATGATCTGCTCATATATTTAATCTGAAATGAAATCTTTTTTCCATGTTTATGTCTCTGAAAGTTTGATTATATAACAATTGTTTATGAACAATATGAGTTATTTTTCCCATGTCATGTTTTAAGCTGTTTGAATTTTACCATTTGAATATTCTGCAAGAAATGTAATGATGGCTCGAAGGTGCACATAAATGCACATTTATATATTATATGTAAATGTTCATTTATACACGTGTAGTGCTTATTAATAATCATCACCATGTTTTAAGCGCTTTACATTTGCCCCGGGAAAATGCAACTCTTGTGACTGTTTGTGCTTTGATTAAGTGGGGTATGATTACGGTTTGTGTTGTGGTTCATTCATATCATAATCTGTTTACAATGCAGCACTTGAAGGAAATTGACAGTTTCAGAGCATTCTGCAAATTTTCTTATTTCTTTATGTTTTTGATTCACTTCATCTTGGTTGTGATTGCTCATTGTAAAAACTTTATACCAATTATTGTACTGCATCAGTAAAGTAAAACTTCACTTGATAGCCGATTATCCTAAATGTTTTATGGCAGCTCAATATATTTAGGATGATAAATATTAAATATATGAACGTAATGGGACCAGCAAAGTAATGAAATTGTGGTTTTAGATATAAAAGCAACGATAGATAGCAAAGTAAAGAAATTGAGGATTTAGATATATATATATATATATATATATAAAAGTATGTAATGGGACCAGCAAAGTATAGAAAGTGAGGTTTTAGATATATATTTCAGATATACGTTACCAGTATTATAACGGAGGCAGCAAAATTTAAGAAGATGAGTTGTTTTTTAGGGTTTGTAATGGTACTGTAGTTTAGTGTAATTGAACTCCATTGACACAAAATGTTTTCCTTGATGTGATGTCTGTGAACATCCCTATCATAATGACTCCTCCCCTATTGGCCATACTGATGTTTTCATCTCTCTAGTAAAGACGGATTAGTGTCAGGTTTGATTTCTCCATATCATATGTCCCTTTATCATCATTACTGCTGATCTGCCATGAGTTTTTTCATATCGAAAAATCACATATCAAAGTTTTCTTCTGCTAGGGATTCAAGTTTAATGGTGCCTTATTTACGAAGGAAGAAAAACATTTTATATATACTCTTATATTAACTCAATGCTTAAATGTTTTACATTTTGTTTTGTTTTTGTTCGATTTGTGTGTGGTGATTGTGAGTGTGTGCATATATGTCATATCTATTATGTTTATTGTAGATATAGAAAGCAAATAGGTGTTACTATATTTTTTAAATTCAAATCTTAAATGCCACCAAGCCTTTGGGACCAAATGAAGCACTCGTTGATACTGATCAGCAATGCCAGATCTGTAGTCAATTTTATCAACTTGAGGTTGTGAACATAATTTGATTTTATAAACGTTTGGATTTAGTACTTACATGAGAAACATAAGAGGTCAAGAGTGAGAATCATGCTCAGAGAATAACTGTGGACTGATGAGATTGAGTGATAATCGTTTGTTCCTAATTATCCATTGCTAAATTGCCTCCTATGTCATATCCATATATATTTATATCTCAGGTTTCAATCCCCCTTGGTATGATATATATTAAACAGTTTTTGACATTTCTTTGTCAATGTCAATGTCAATATGCTTACAAGGTCTGTTTATTCTCGTTTTGTTTTTTTACAGAGTAGTAAGTTTATTGACATATAATTGTCAAAAACTGTATTATAATACCCCTACCCACTTGAGATTGAGATTAAGTTGTTCAAATGAAAAAGACAACGAAAAATAAAAAGAATTACAAGATTACTTTAAATATAAATATGGGCATTCTCTGAAGGCTGTTTTTATGTTTAGTGTGTAATAAGATTTATAGTTTTAACATCAAATACGGTTCAAAGAAATAATAGGTGGCACCTGGAGTAAATGATATAACATGATTAGTGATTCTAAAAATTAATATTTCTAGTCAAGTTGTCACTCATAATAGCAATTTTATAACTTTCTAAAAGCCGGCTCAAAACGTATTTGTATATTCAGGCGTTTCCTTGATATATATTTCTTTGTCTAGTTTGAGTGTTTGTGCCTTCATCGTTGGATTGTTATGCGCCCAGAGCCCTCGTTTAAGGAGGGGCGTATGGCGCATTATAAATGTTCATATTATTATTATTATTATTATTTATTATTGCCTACAGTTTAAATTTGATTTTACATTTGATATTTATATAGGGTACTGTAAGACTGACATGGCACCAAGATCCAAGTTAGCCCGCATTATTATTAACCTAATTTTTTCAATCTTATTTGGGTTTTTATTTTATATAAATTCTATTCATATTTCCTACACAATCAAAGTGATTTTCATTTTTTACAAAATATTATTAAACTTTCTCACCTTTATTAAAGAAAAAAAAAATGTTTTACATGCAGTAACTGCATGCACAACAGATCAATGTATAGTTTGCAGTCTACCTATCTATTTGAATTTCACAGGTTTTTAATGTTTTAAAACAAATCCAACAGGAAAATCTCATGCTTTACAATTCATTTCTTTCACTTATTTTGTGTCATAATTTTTTGTTGCTTTTGTTGCAGTTCTAGTTCTAGGGATAGATATATTAACGTTTGGAGGTGGAATTGCTTATTTCAGTTTCTCAGATTTTGATATGTTACACAGTTTGCAAGTCTCTTTTTTTCCTTCCTTTCTTTTTCTATGGATTAATGACACGTTGATATAGGTTCAATTGATGTTGCTTCAATGAAGATGTATTAGCGTATTCCTTATTCATTTATTTATTCCTCCAGACCACATAGTTTCAGCAGCTCACTATTTACTATTCCAAATCAACTATGGTAACTCCAGATTTATGACCAAAGAGTTACCACAGTTGTGCAACTACTTCGAGGCGTTTTGTTTGATCTCTGAATTTCTCTTTTAAAAGGTAGAAATCTGTTTGTTTGTCAAGAAACTAGTTTGATTTGCATCATCAAGTTTGATTTGCATCATCAAGTTTTATTTTCAAAATACTTGTGTTACTTCAATGATGAAATTAATTTTCTTTTTCTGAAATGTCAGATATCTCAAACTACACTTTGGACCAACAGAATTACTATGCAATTGTTTATATTATTCATCACATCTGTAGTCATTCAAGTGGGATAGAAAAGGAATTTGTATACTTCCTTTCTCGGTATTTTAATTTCTTGATTATTTTTCCACGCACACTATTGTTATTATTATTATTATTATTATTATTATTATTATTATTATTATTATTATTATTATTATTTCTTCTTTTTCTTCTTCTTCTTCTTCTTTTTATTCTTCTTCTTCTTCTTATTCTTCTTCTTCTTCTTCTTCTTCTTCTTCTTCTCCTCCTCCTCCACCTCCTCCTCCTTCAACTTATTATTATTCTATTTCTATACACGCACTACGTATTATGCAAACATATATTATGTAAATAAATACACCAGAACTTTTCATAAAAACTTACCTATTATATTAATATTATATGCTGTGTCCATTATTTTATATTTTAGGCTTCTTACAAAGAGACATAAATAAAGGATCTCTTAATAAAGTATCAAACGTCTGAGCATGAGTGTCCTCTTTTATATGTGTTGTTGACATTATACAATTGTTGTTATTGCTGCCTCTAATGTTGTTCAATAAATGACAAACCTAACAATCTAATGAATGACCCACAGGCCTATTCCGGTTGAAAATTGTTAAAGTTATTATAGTTTGAATAAGTATGGCCTACCCATGTCTCAACGTGAGCAATGTTTCGGGGATTGTCTAACCCGCCTCTATTTAACTGCGAAGTAGCGGAATAATATACACACACGCACATATATATATATATAAAATTTATAACATTTATAACATCACTTTACTTCCCATTCACCTGTCTCTATATATACCAGTCAGTACCAGACTGACTAGCTATAATAATATACTCATGTGTGTGGCTACTAAGACTTGCCCACCTTCCTATCCGATGGTTGCCGTGAAATCCCGGGTTTGAATCCTGTCAACGCTAGGCCAGACGTCTCATTGAGAAAGAATCTTTACAAATTTTCTCTCGCGACTTACTCAGCTATAGACTGACACATATTATTGTCTGTAGGTTAGTATGATTCGCCTAACAAACTGCAAAGGGGGGGGGATGATGCAACGTCCTTGAACCTGTAGCTGTACTGGGATATGGTCTATTATAAGCCCATCTTTATATATCTAAAACTAAAACTAAAACTCATCGTTATCTTATTATCATCATCAGTCGAAGCTTGATCATCTTCTTGTCAGACATCTTCCCTCTAGTTTAGGTCCATCCATTCAGTTACATTTTGTTCCTGACTGTTTGTTGCTCTGTGCCAATAAACCTTGTTTGGTACAAGAAGCAATACGCTGCTCAATACTAGTCATATCTGGACAAGACAACATGGTATTGTAGCCTCAGGTATTCATCCAACAGCTATAGAAACTGGACATTTTACCAAAGAGACAATGGAGGAATTATAGCAGCACTGAATTAATAATGTTTCAAATAAGAAACTACAATATAACACCATTGCATCGTATTATCTTTGCTTCCATGAACCAAGTATGTATTATATTATATTGCCTTTAGTTTTGTGAAGTTTAGCGCACATTGACTTCCCGCCAGAATAAGTAATAAAACTACTATAACAATGATAAGAATTGTTTAGAAATTATTTGTTCCCGGGAGCTATAATATAATATGTCACTGTCACACGTACATACTCCATACAGAAGGGTTTCAAACTATCACTACCACCGACTGTTCCAACTTCATTCAATCAACATCGTGTGGAAGGTGTGTTCCCTTCTCAAAGTCAAAGTGTCTAATTTGAACTTTTGAATTCATGCATGAGTGAAAACAATCCCCCCAAAAAACATGCGAACTTTTCATCTTGAGATCTTCCAACGCCATAAAGTTGCAAATAGCAACAGGTTGTAAATCAATAAGCTAAAGCTCAGTCACTATTTTTCGTGGTTAATTAAAATGAAATGAAATGAAGAGGGAGCGGGCACTGAATGGTCTAGTAGACAGACTGATAGTGGGATAATGTAACTGTGCCAGTGAGAGACAAGAACAGAAAATAGAAAAAAAAGATTTCTGTCGACCGGGGGAATCGAACCCATGCCTGCCACGGCAACTCCGCCTCGCCGTAAACAGAAAACAGCCCACTACCTCTGGACTAATCCGCCAACCCGGTCGACAGAAATCTTTTTTCTATTTTCTGGTCTTGTCTCTCACTGGCACTGTTACATTATCCCACTATCATTCTGTCTACTATAATTTAAATTGCTGGGTACCCAATGATAAATTTGCCATATGATTGATATATTTATATACCTGACGCAATTTAGTGCACACTTACCGCTAAAGTATTTTTGTCCATCTCAAACCAGCTAATAAATCAAATAGTCGATTTGTTTTTCTGCGTCACATAGGAATAAGTCATACAATAACCTATTTGTACTGAATTCAGAATTCTTCAGAGGAAAGAGAGTTCCACTAAGACTAACCTCCAAAGCTTTGGCGGAGTCCAAAGAAGACTTTGCGTTGGCCGAGTGTGGTGACGACAGCGGCGTGATGTTCACGGCCTCCAAGTCCTTGAATACGATGACAGCGTTTTCCAGGAATTCTCTCACTGGCTTGTCTTTGGCTCTGTCACTGGCCAACTCTCCACGCTGGTGAAATGACAAACACATTAAGCCATTGATACTTTGCAATTTGAGAGAGGTAAACTGAAGTAAAAAAGAGAGAGAGAGAGAGAGAGAGAGAGAGAATGTAGGCAGATGGTTGGATGAATAGATGGATAGATAATAATATATCAATGAATAAGTGTGTAATATATAAATACATAGAAAGGTTGATAGATAGGTTGAAAGATAGGTTGATAGAAAGGTTGATATTTAAACTGGGAAAACAACCATCTACATACCAGTCAGGATAATATTTTCACGAACAGCTTTACTGAATCCATACACTTTTAATGTCCAAAATGAAATAGCAATACTATCATTATGATCCAAGACTACACACCACACAACACAAGACAGGACGAAGTTTATTTGCTTAGTAAGTAGGTCTAGCTATCCTACTTGAGGGCTGAGCTACTACGAGACTGGAAATAAGAGGGGTTGAACTGAACGTTGGGATGTAGAAAGGGCCCTGGCTCTGTGACATGTGGTGAAAAGTAGCCGCGTTAAACATATCTCATTCAACATACTGTATCATTCAACACGAGGCTCACACCACGGACTCCAGCTTCAGTATCTACCAGAAGGATAATAACAACATCAGTATGAGCCTGTATCTAACTCTATAACAGTATTTTTTTTACCTGCTTTTTGCGAACGGAACTAATTATAACAGTATCTACCTAGTTTACCTAGTTGTCTCGAACTGATCTGTGTAACAGTATCTATCTACCTGGCTTTCACGAACGGGATTAGGCTCAAAGTTTGTTATCTACACTGAGTGACCTGTGCGTAAAGCACCATATAGTGTAGAGGCAATACGGTTTATTTTGTCGTCACGGTTGAGTGGAGGTAACCTGCTGTGTTTGAGAACATCAGGCAGTTTGCTAAATCGTCGTTTGTATATTTACGCGCCCTTTTCAATTTGTTTAATTATTCAAACCTTTCTAAATGTATGATATGAAAGCAACCAAAGCATTGCCTGTCGATGTATTTTGATGACTCATAAAATGACATGGACAATTTAACAAGAAGGATTCAAATTAAATGAATATGGAGCCGGCACTGATAGTAATAGTAATAATAAATATCATTTATGAAGCACTATATCACGTTCAAAGCAGCTCACAGGGCTACAAACAGAACAATAGAAGGATAATGTTACAGTGCCAGTGGTGGTGGTGGTGGTGGTGGTGGGGGTGGTGGTGGTGGTGGTGGTGATAATAAAAATAATAACGACGACGACGACGATGATAATACTAATACTAATAATACTAATGATAATAATAATAATAATAATAAAAATAATAATAATAATAATAATATTAATGATAATAATAATAATAATAATAATAATAATAATAATAATAATAATAATAA
>JARFNW010090888.1:0-13122 GCA_031763155.1 Dirona albolineata
AAACCATAAAAAATAAGGGATGTAAGTTTGTAGACGCAAAAAGGAAGACATTGGATAGAAACCAGTGGCGAAAGTTTTGTTTATGATGCATAAGCCTTACACCGAAAGGTACAAAAGGTAAATCGATCAAGAAAGAAAGAAAGATTTTTTAAGAAAATGTTAATGCCGTTTTGTTTTCTCTTTCCCATTTAAGCTGAATTTCGTGGTATTGTGACCAGCCTCATGTCGGCCTTGAAAAGGTGCATAAGCCTCCTTCATGCAACACAGAACCCAAATCAAAATTCAGCCTCCTCCAACCCCAAATTTAATCATACGTATCTAGAAATTAGGGCAAGTGGTATCTGCAATTTTTTTGGAAAAGCAGATGATCAGCCCACAGTGTTTAAAACCTTGGTGCCAGTGACGACACATTTTCTACTGTTTCTGCATTTATTCCACTGTCAAATGATAATTGAAGAACTTTTGCTACTAAAGGTACCATCGCCTCTAAGTCCTGTCATCAATCTTTCACCATTATGTATATTGAATTTTATGCTCAGAAAAACAAATCGACCCAGAAAAAACCATTTTACAATGCATCTTCATCTTTTGGGTGTATTGTGTTATATGTGTAGTACAAATTTGTTTCTTACTACTAATTGATTCTTTCTTACTTTCCTGCAATCAGATCCATTTGATTTGAATCACAACCTTGGCTCTGGCTTGTCTCGAACTAGTAAGTATCAATTGAAAAAATGGAATACGTATATTATAAGGCATAAACATTCAAGAAAAAATTATTTTAGATAATTTTTTATGCTAGATAAAAACACAGACGTTGTTTTGTTTGGATTTTTTAACTCGGAAGTTCCGAAACAGGTTTTGGAATGTAGGCAACAAGGTAAATTACCAAGGGGTAGACCAAAGAAAGTATGGCAATAAACAATATCAGAGGTGATAGAAAAGAGGGGATGTAGGTATTTGGATGCAAAGAGGAAGACTCTGGATAAAGATCAATGTCGAGAGTTCGTCCGCACTTAACCTTACACCGAAAGGTAGAAAGGAAATGATAAAGAAAGAAAGAAAGAAAGTTAAATTAAGGTGTTTTTAAAACAATGATCAGGTTTATACTAATGCAATGGCTAGGACTAAGACAGTATTTGTAACTAATGTGTTAAATGGTCCACAGAACTTAGATTATAATGGTATATGATTTATTTATGTTCCTACAAATGCTAGCAAGTAGAACAGACGAAAGAATTGAACTAATGGATTGATGTTGGAGTGTGTAAATCTCTATATCAAGACAGAAATGAAAACTTTTCGGGTCGAAGAGAATATTCACTATTTTCCACGAGTCAAGAATGTTTTGTTTTTGTTTGTATTCTGCTCTGTATAAAAATGAAAATATTCTGAGATGCATAAGAGTGGCTTGTTGTGATGGGTAATGTTGATCTTAAGAAAGCACAAGTAACTCTTGTGTCATCATAAGTAAATCTGTAAAGTAAAAAAAAAGAGAAAGAAATCTTATCATTTTATGGCTTATAGATATATAGTTCATAAGATAATGCCCTTTTTAATCCTTTCAGTGAACAGTTTTATTCTCAAGACTTTTATAAATGGTCGAATGCTTTATGGCAGCCCCATAGATGACAACATGGAACTCTTTAACAAGTACCAGTCTCCTTCGGTTTGTGGAAGATTGATTGATTTTGTTGTGTCCCTCATCTTTTTAAATTATTTATTTTTTAGATTTTTTGTTTACTTTTACAATTTCAGTGCAAAATGTGATAAACGTCAAAAATAAATTTTCAGTTTACCTGCATGATAACATTAGTTATGTGAATGACTTTTGGAACTTTTTAGCGGCTGCAACCTGATTTGTCTATTTAGTTGAATAATGTTTGATGTTACATATATATATATTTACAGAGAATCTCTTTCTAAATGAATGATGTTATTTTTCTTTATAAGTCCTAAAAGTTTTTTTAGATCTTGATGGTGTGTGTCTTCATATCTATTTAATTTTCCTTTTATAAATCGTTTCTATTCAGGACTATTTCTTTGACAAAGAACTTCTGTCTGAGGCTCGACCACCCAATGCACGAGGGTGTCGACACTGTGGCAAAATTGGTCACATGATGCGACACTGCCCTACCAGCAAGAAGGACAGGGAAGATGAGAGACACAATCCGGGGAGTTCAAAAGGTCACCAGCAAAAGCAACAACCCCAACACCATCAGCATCAGCAGCAGGTAGAAGATCATCAAGGACAAAGGCAAAAGCAAGAGGGACAGGGACAGTATGCACAAAAGCAACAACAGCACGGACCACACAAACAAGGACAGTGGCAAAATCAGCACCAGCAGCAAAACAGGCCGCCGAGGCACCAGCAGCAGCACCAGCAGCAATATTCAAACAAGAAACCTCAGTCATTCCAGCAGCAGAAACAGCATGAATCCCAGCAACTGCTGCATCAGCTTCAAAGAGACTTGTGAGTTTTTTATTTAGAAAGTTACAACACACCCTTTTAACACTTGAAAACCGGGCAGCAACTTCTATGTGTTTCATAGGTTTTGTTATACAGAGGCCTGAAAACCCTGATAGATCACTAGACCTTCCCTGTCTGGGATGATTTCATATATATGGATCACGAATGCAAGACAAGCAGGAGATAAGCCTACTCTACCAGTGCAGTTACCATGGTGGAGTTGTGCTCACCACAATGACTGAGACGAGATCTGTTTGGTAGCTAAGAAGTATTGTTATTGTGAAAACTGCAGAAAGAGTTGGAAACGGTTTAATGTGAAATAATAAAAGGTTGGCACGCTGCACTGCCGATGGGTTGGTAGATGGTGCAGAAAAAAAGTTTTTTTTTACTTCTGATTTATCTGTAAATGTTACAGAAAGAATTAAGGATAGACCACCTGGTTCCTTCCTAAATGGTTACTTCTTGACCGATAAGTGAGCTGAGAGTTGTACCTAAGGCAGACATCAAGTAAGATCCCCAGCAAATGTTAAGAAGTAAACAAGATGATGTCATTTTGGAGAAGGATGGGAAAGTGAAAAATGGAAGGCATTGCAGCTGTTACCTGATAATATAATCGTGTCATACGTCTTGGTCAATCACTCAACCCCATCACAAACCAATATTAACTATTCAGCCTCTCTCTTTTTTCACCTTCCCTCTTTATCTACCTTTCTACACGCTGGGGTGAGTGATTTTCCCCTTCTGTTTGGCAGATTGCCAGACCTCAGTGAAATATCTCATCTCCCTTACCTATGCAGGTATCTAGTTTAAAAGAGAGTAGAGCCAGTAACCACAGCTCCAAGGGACCAATACTTGGCTAGCGTAAATTTGTATTCAAGCACAGCTCTACTTATCACAATACTGTCAAGCAGGAATGATAAGGTTAGGATGAGATTTTGGTAATTGTCGGCCTTACATAGGCAGCCAGATAATATCAGTAACATTTGCACTTGATTTTGACAGGTTTGGTGCAAGAGGAAGAAACAATGAGTCCCCCCAAGACCGTGGGCCACCAGGGCCACCAGGACGTGGCCATAATTACAATGTGAGTGTATTAGTCATTATCTATTACGTTTCCATAACTCATCTTTGTCATCATCGCTATCTCGAATCTAAAAGTAGTCGATAAATGGTCATATCTCCTCTGACGCGTGTTTCAAGCTGTTACAATTCTAAAAAGTATTTACATTTTTGAAACCATGACTGTATTTTTATTTGCTGTCCAGTTTCCCATATGTATGATGATGCCAAATTTACGGGAGTACTTTTAAGTTGGTCCTGTTGAGAAAAAACATCAAGACAGTCTCATTTCATCTGCAAAGAAGACATTGTCCTTTATTAGACTTTAGAAAATAAAAGGCGGCACTGCCTATGACATAATTCAAATAACAATTAGTAAATGTCTTTCAAATTGTCCTTGAAAGGCATTTTGTTGTTGTCTGCAAGTATGGTGTACATTTTCCTATATAGCTCAGCCTTGCTTGAGATGGAAGTAGAACAACAAAGCAATTGAGGCCGTCCGTAAATTATATGCCTCATATTACCACCATGATCGCCATTCATATTGTATAATATATGATCACAAGAGAAGCAGATAACTCAAGTCTAGACCCAACATGCTGGATTGCCTCTTTAAAATTGTTTTTATTGTGTTGAAACATGTCAGGTGGGACTGATACACTCAACACCTGTAGTAATAGCATCCACCAGTGCTTCATGTGGATTAAAGAGTAGAGGACCCACTGTTCAGCTACCGTCTAACCCTCCTGGTCAACAGCAGCCAACTGGCTTGCTGCCTAGCCCAACGACTAGCACATCCGACAGGGCAGTTAGTGGGGCACCTACCCTCAATGTGGCGCCAAGACCGTTAATGAGTGTTCCTGTGTTTACTGTAAGCGCATTTTAGAGTGTCAGCCCACTGTTTTGGTTGTTTTCCATGCTCCTGTTGTGCGAGGACGTTGGCTTTGGATTTTCGTTGCCTTGTTAAGTATGATGGTATTGTTTGGGGAATCTTTGTTTAGAAGTGGAAATTGTTTGAAATTAGATTTATTGTGTTCATTTTTGGGGGGGTGTTTTCATGGGTGATTAATATTAAGCAGTTGATTTTTTAAATGTTATTTTAGTCCTGATTCAGATTGCCTTTTTAATTTTGATTACGTTATGATATGATTTGATTCATTTTTACTGTCTTTCTTTCATCCAGAATCTTTCCTTTCCTTCCTACCACTTACATCCTGGCCACTTACTCTGTCTTAATCCCTTCAATAAGGTTACTTACTATTACTACTGTCTGTACAAGGGATTACTCTATCACTTTATCACTTGTTTTCGTTTTATATCATTGTATGAAAATTCTCTAAAATATCGCCCAAGCTTTGTCTGTGAAATGCAGCGTTACTAACGCTGTGTTTCATTATCAGTTTATATCCTGTTGACATTTGTTTATGTTATTTTTACCTAAATGATGCATGATTATTTGTTTTTACATGTTTATGATGAAATGAATATGAAGTCTGGACTTACTGTTCTATATTTCATTTGTAATATTTGTGTCAACCTCAATGAGTTTTCATTTTTAAAATGGAAATTAGTCTCTTAACTTCCTTGAGTAAGTAGAAAAATATATGCTTTTACCATTTTTGATGCTGTGAAAGATATTCATAAATGTTAAACTGCAATTCGGATGCAAAATGCACACTATCTTTCTTTCTTTCTTGATCAATTTACCTTTTGTACCTTTCGGTGTAAGGCTTTTATTAAGCATCACAAACAAACTATAGCACACTATCACTATGTAAAATCTGACACCATTTAAATGTACTAATAGAGTGGATTAGTAGTAAAATTCCCAGTTTCTATAGCTGTGGGATGAAAACCTGAGGCCACAATATATTTTTGTCTGGTCCAGATGAGAGTAACATTGAACAGTATATTGCTTCTTGTACCAAACAAGCTTTATTGGCAGGATCCCCTGCTTGTCTTAAAATCTTGATCCATAGACTTTCCAGCTCTGCATCAGGGCATATGTACTGGGGTAGCTGGTGCTGACTGACTTGCACTTACTTCGATAAACTTTATTTGGGTCTGTACATCAATGCCGTCTGCCTTGTTTGCACACTGTCGTTGGCCATACACAGAGCTGGTCCCCACACCGTTTAATCACAGTAATAATGGAAACATAAAAATCAAACAAAGAATGGTTGAGTGTAATTCAAAGTGCTTTATACACTTCTCCAGGGCACGAAGATGTGTATGCAAATTGGATAGAAATGTTTATGGCTATCATATATTACCACACTGTCCATCTTTTCTATTTATCATTAACTTAAGATGTACGTGACATACTTTAATGTATGAATTCTGTCCAATTGTCTGCAGTTTGTCGCGCCTAATCGGCCGAATTTCAATCCGAGGCATCAGATGCAAGATCACAGAATGGGTCCTCCACCTCGGTTCCCTCCTTCCTTGATGCCTCCACCTCAGAGGTGAGTCAAAAACATCAACCACATACATGCACTACAGAAAAAGAAAAGAATGTCAGTGGGTCTTTTTTTCATAATTGGTCAATCCCAGTTGGCACTTCTTTTTCTTCTTCATTGCTGGAATTAGATGGGATGGATGTGTGTATGTGATGCCATGTAGAGGTTTTATACTACCTGATGCAGTGCATATTCTTTGAACTCTGTGGCGATAGTAGAATTTAATTTTGTAGGTTGCCAGGGCAGCAATAGTGGAAATCAGTTATTTTGAAAAGGCCAAAGGGTTCTAAATGAAATACCACCGGAATAGGGAATTACCGATCTTATGAGTGTCAAAGTTGAACTCACAAATTTTTATGATACTTCCCAAAAAGCGTGGTCAAGTTTCGGGGAGAAAGCAAAACTAAAACACTTGTAGTTCTATCGCAACAATTGGTTGTTCTTTTACATTCCTAGCTTAGACTCCTGTATTTCTCCCCCGTCTCCGCTATCCTAAAAGCCAGGTGACCATATATATATTTGTCATCTATACCTGTTGTCTTCAGAAAGACGCGTCTTTATCATGGTTTGAACTCAGGACATCAGTGTTGGTGTATGTGAACACTCATCCACTACACCCTGGTGTTGTTGTGCTTGACACTTTATTCCAGATTCAAAGCATTACTGTCTGTTCTGTTTTATTTAGTTTTGATTTTGTGTCCTGTTTCAGGCCAAGAGGTGCTGTCAACAATCCGATGCCATATTACCTTTCTCCTGTTCCTGGGGCCGCGCAGCCAGGTTACTTCCCTTTCAATTACAACAGCAGCAGCAATAATGCCAGTGGCAACAGCAACAACAACAACAATGGTAGCCACAACAATAATCCCAATTCTCATCGCATGGGTTCCATGCCTCCCCAAAGCTACACCATGTCTACACCTGAGAATCCACATTCTGGTGGTCCCCCTTTTCGAGCTCCTCGACATGCTCCTCGACACGCTCCTCGACACGCTCCTCCCCCTTCCAGTGGTGCTCAAGCGCTGAACCCTGTGGTGCAGAACCTGTTTGCCAGTACACAAGGAAAGGTAAGCACTCGCCGACTTAACAGTTGGCCATTGTTTAGATTGCTTGATAATTTTCCAATTTCTTCCTTAGAATATGTTTTTTTAGGGAACATTTTCTTTAGTTCCATCATTCTCTAGGGCAATGCATGTTTTTTCCTCTCTGTAACTTGTTAATACCTATTGGTACCAGTCATTATAATGTCTCATCTTGATGTCCTCAAGTGTAGTTTCCCCTCTCTCTATAATCTTTGGAATTACTCACCTACAAATATTATCTGGTCCATTCCATAGCAGTTTTCACCACTGTTTATTGTAAAATGGTGTCATAGGGATTCTCTTTTCATTGATTCTACCTGGATGCACATACTGTATGAACTGATTTTATTTAGTGTGTGTTCTAGTTTATTTTCACTGTCCATAGATGATTCTCGTTCACATGTTAGGCAAAATGTAGATTTGTAAATTGTTATTTTTGTTTTGGTTTTGGATTTCTTTTGGTTCTTTACTTTTCATATTTGTTGTTTTATTATGTAAAGACTTTGCTTTTAAGAAGTAAAGCTTTCAACTTCAGCATTAATTTCTCTGTACTGTATTTTACTTTCGTATTTATGTGTCTTTCAGGTGCTTGATGCAAGAACGATGCCCCCACATTTAATGAAGAGGAACTAAAGTCTTAATTCTGGATTCATTAAGTG
The DNA here is from genome assembly GCA_031763155.1 of Dirona albolineata. Lineage (NCBI taxonomy): Eukaryota > Metazoa > Mollusca > Gastropoda > Nudibranchia > Dironidae > Dirona > Dirona albolineata. The sequence goes on from JARFNW010090888.1 coordinate 7,727, forward strand.
ACTGGTAAGTGTCAGAGCTGTAGATGCATGGGAGTTCCTTTATGCAAAGGCTTTCAAATACTCTTATGAATGAATATGCATTTATATAGCGCTCATTCACGATCATCCCCATACTCTGTGCTCAGACAAGAAATACAAGTTAAAGATGCTTTGGATTTTTTATATCAAAATGTAGTTTTAAAAATCAGCTGGGATGATTTAACCAAGTCAATTAGCATGTTTCACGTTAAACCATGTGATATATTTTCTTTCAGCAAGTGATTTACAGAAATTCATTTGTATTTTTATGCTTGTAAACAAAGTATCTTGTCATTTATATCCTGATTTTCTTCTCATATCTCTGAACACTTTAGCCTTAATATGTCCTGTGGGGGGAAAATGATGCAAAGTCTGTATATTTGTCCTTAATGTATTTCAAAATCTTAGCTTGATTTGAGAGTGGGGATGGAGGCACCAAAACGTTATGAGGTTGAATTTGTGTTTCTGAAAATGAAAAGTAGCAGCAATATGATAACTTGATAAGTAAGATGGTATACAAATGTATGTATTAGTATCAGGGAGTTGTTTTGATTCACATATATCCTAATCTGAATATTCTTTCTTTCTCCAGTCACATCCTTACAAGACTGGTGGGCTGAACGCGTTGAGACGTTGATTGACAGAGTCTTTCATTGGTCCTTTGCTTTCCTGCATTGTCTCGCTACCTTTGATTTGTGTTGGTATTTGTGATCAATGAAGGTCATCTTTTTATTGCAACCTTGTAAACTTACTCTTAACTACAAATTTTACATAGTTTTCAAACAGTTTGTATAATAACGGTTGACGACTTTTGGCCATGTTTTACAGTTTTATCATTTAACAAAGCGATACCCATTACTGCGATAGTTCTCAAGACAAGTAACTTTTTTTATTGTTGAAATAGGCTTTTTAATCGAAATGCATGCACTCTGTTAGCAGGTATTAATTATATAACATACCGTAGATATTATCTTGCTTATCCAATCAGCACCATTTCCGATGTATTTGGCGCATATTAACGTAACAATTGGACTGATACATGTTGCCTAATTGCTCACATTAACTGGCCAAAGTAACATGGGAACCAGATCATCAAGACAGGGATTAACGAGACATGACTGTATGTGTCCTAGACCGTCATGGCAGCATAGTTGAATATTTTTTTCATTCTTGCAAAGTCATCACGTTATAAGAGTGAAAGTATTACACATTGACGGCGCAGTGCATCTTCCATATGTATTTATTTATGCTATATTATATTGAGTTTGTATGTGCATAGACTGCAGATGGAATTCAAGTGTGGTTGATTGTAGAAGCTTTAAAAAACGAAACTCTTTTCATACGATTTTTAAATATTTGTTTTTTTAAATGCCTCAAATTTTAACTCCATTTTGTTAAAGGCCATTTTAGAATCTTTAGTTTTAAATCATTACTTTGAAATTATGAAAATGTTTTTATGCATGAATCTGTTTTCTTTGCCTTGATTGAGTATTTTTTTAAGGTAAAAAGATTGAACTCTATTTTATCATGGAAAAAGGAAAAAAATAAAATCCATCCTTTTGGTAATTGTGCCTTTATTGACTGATAGGTGAATTTTAAAATATTATTTTTTTGTGAGTGGTATTTATACAGATAATTGACATTCAGATTAATGCGTTTTTTAATCTGTAAATATAAAATGATGACAGGGTAAGCTTGTGGGTGCTTATAAATGGTTATTTCTCTTTCCACTAGATCAAATTGATCACCATGACTTCGGCATTATACCTCGTTATTTTCCCTTTGATTTGAATCATGAATTCTTCGAGACTTGGAATAAGCATCTCTTGAATGATTACCATTTGTTATGCAATTCAGGAAAAGTGATTTTAAGCCTAAAATTAGTGAACAGTTGATTATTCTGGAATGAAATGAAAGTCCAGTTTGCATTCATTTCTGTTCATATCCTAAAGCAACCAAAGATCTTAATACCTCTTCAAATAACATTTCATGTTCTGCACTGCTTGTATAATTATGTCTCTGTCAACATCTGGTTAAGGTTTGATTTTTTCCCATTTTAAATATATCTTAACTAAATAGATTTTTATGAAATACATATTCCACGTGGATCACAAAATTGAAATTGAAAAATTAAGCTTTTTACTTTATCCCATAATTCTAAGTTGCCTTTTGTCTCACATTGAAACAGGTAAAAGGATTTGCTGATGCCCTCACGTCATGTCATATATGTGCATATTTTTTTTTAAATTCTCACATGGAGTTGGGCTTACAATTGAAGATTTTAAACTAATTTTATATGTGCGTAGGTATATGTTGATCTCCTATCTATTTACCAAGCTAATTGTAAATTATTGCAATGGAATGGTCAGTTGTTTTAAGTAAAGTGTCAAATGCATCTTGGTATTCAATTGAAGTGGAGGATTTATTTAAACTTCAAATTTGTTGTTGTTTGGGTGTCGTCCTCTTCCTCCCCCCCCCCCCCCCCCCAAAAAAAAAAAACCAAAACAAAACAAAACAACAAGAAAACACCCCAAATGGTTAAAACCTGTATGTGAAAGGACATTAGAATGTATTGCCATGTGAAAGATTTTTTTTTGCTTTTCATATTATGATCAATACCTCTTCTCTCAACTTGACTGTAGGATGACGGCCTAGTTACATTAACACTTAAAGCACATACAATTTTTTAATAAACCATCTTTGACATGGCCAATGTTGAGAAGAGAAACCTTGCTTGAAAAATATATTGTTATAGCATTCACTCTTTTCTTTCTATTTTTCCCTCTCTTTTTTTTTTCTCTTCTTAGTTTTTGAGTTGAGGGTGATAATCATATCAGTTTGTTATAGTTTGTTGAATAGATGAAAATTGCTGATCTCAAGAAGCGGGTGTAAATTAAGGAGAGCTGTCATAAACATTTGTTTTGAGGTAGTCAAAGAGTGATGAGCTTGCATCAGTATCTTAAGTTGCCACAGTTGCTTGATTACGTGCTAAGAGAGTTTAACGTTTAGAACTAATTTTAAAGGTAGGTCTGTGAAATCTTCTATATCAATATCATGTTTGTATCAAACCTAATATTATGTTTCTAAAATGAGTGCTGTTCCGATTGCTTTTGATCTTAATTTGTTTTATTTTGAAATGTTTTACTTTTTGATATACATACAAATTCAATTTGAATATTTCCTTTTTACAAAAGCGTCATTCAATAACTCCCAACTGTAAATGGCCACCAGGTGACAGTAGTGTTCAAATTTGTAAATAAACTTTGTTTTTAAAAATTGTGTTTTTGTTTCTTGTGTCTATCCTGTGCTTTAGAACAATACTTTAAATTTTTATCCACCATTATGAGAATTGAGCGTTGGATTTTAAACACATTGCTCACAAATCGCCCTCTATCTGGTTTTAATTAAGAATAATGTTAAAGATGGGGTTATTGTACATACCCCTGTACAAGTATAGGCTCATAGACTTTATTATACTTTATATCATTTACTTCCCTGCAGCCCGGGACACTCAAAGTCCTTCTCAACTCCCTGCGGGGAGCATACAGTAGATTAGTCTGTCTTATGATAGACACATTATAAATTATAATAAAATACTGACTGACAATATATTTCACTTCCCTGCCTGTGGCCAGGCACTCATTAGCTCATGATTCAAGTGAGGCAAACAGTGAGGCTACAATATCATGTATGGTCCAGATATGAGTCATATTGAACAATGTATTTGTATTGCTTCTTGTGCCAAATAAAAGGTATGCAAAGAAAGTGAAAATGGTATAGCTCCAACTATAAAACAAGCAACAAAACAAAGCAAGCTTTCTTTGACTTAATTTGACGCCCGACATCCAACAGAACAGCTCTGAAACTGCCAACTTGAGATTATCCTACCGGCTTGTTTTCTGTGCTTGTTAGTTGATTATAGGGAAACCCGAAACATTCTTTGTTTTGTTACTTGATTTATACTTGGAGCTATACCATTTTCACTATTTTTGCATACCTCTTATTTTTATGTTTTTGCTTCTGGCAGCCCTCATTCCTTCTTGAACCAAAAAAAGATGTATTGACACAATATTTTCTAGCTCTGCATTGGGCCATATGAACTGGCCGGACACTGACTTTCGCTTACCTGGATTATTTTATTTTTTTCTTTGTCCGCGATGCCTTCTGCCGTATACACTGTCCTCGGTCAGACACAAGAGCTGGTCCAGGCCCATGCATTGTTAACCACGACATTGAAGGAAGCAGACAACAAACAAACGTGGATTGGTTTACAGTGTATGGATATTGTAAGACACGGGAGGACTCACACACATACTTACCAACACAAATAATGTCATGTGACATCTTTCGACACGCCACTTCTTTCAGCCCATCTAAGGCGGTTTTACAACAATACCTGCCGGCGAGGTTCATGGTTTGTTCTAGGGGTAGAATTACCAGAATATCGAGAAGGAGAACTGGACTCGTTTCGCATTCCAAAACACTAGCCATTCATTTCTTTGATGTTTACGTTTTTGGTCGGTGGAGATGAAGGATGCTTTTATGTCATTTAGACCGGCTTGATGTCATCACCCGGAGAATGAGTTTTAAAAAGCTACCCCCCCCCCTTTTTTTGGGGTACATAGTCTACGTACTCACACTGCCCCTACCGTCGGATTTTGTCCCTTTTTTAATGTAAAACGTTGGATGCATGGCAAGATATAAACGGTGCAATTTTAGTGATATTATTTTGTTTATTTGTTTTCTTCCTTTCTTGAGGCACAAATTAGCACGATTATAAAACGGGAAATTATTAGTAGAGTATCTAGGTCTATGAACATCGCTGGATCATTTTACAAAAGGTTCTTTACCATCCATAGGTGAAGCTGATTTAAAAATATTCCACAACACCAAACAAACCAACAAAACCCCAATCAAATAACAAAACTGCTTCGTTTTCTTGAACATCGAATTTCGAATCATTATCCCCTTCTCAAAGCAACGAACCCAATCCAGTATTGAAATAGATTGCTCTGACTCTGATTGCAAAAAGGGGAATTCATTTTCACAACAACAAATCTTTAGTGTGATGCATATGAAAAGAATAACATAATCGAAAATGTCAGCCTCTTACTCTTAGGATGGTTACTACGACATCAAAACATTTTAGTCAATCTTTGTTATGGATAATGATATGGAGGTAAGTCAGTGATTCATCTTATTCAAATACATATTTCAATCAACTTTCCCCTCGTCGCTAATTGATAGAAGGGGGACAGGCGTGTGTGTTCTCTCTCTCTCTCTGTCTGTCTCTCTCTCTAACTCTCTCTCTCTCTCTCTCTCTCTCTCTCTCTCTCTCTCTCTCTCTCTCTCTCTATCTATCTATCTATCTATCTATC
>JARFNW010090999.1:2500-23007 GCA_031763155.1 Dirona albolineata
ATATAAGAACTTGTTTAAGACTAAATTATAAACTCAACAACAAATTCCCAATTACAAACAAGCGGTGGTCAAATCACATAAATATTTCCTTGACATACTCTAGACACCCATGCACATATTCTTTAGGCACATTAACCTACATCAAGAATACAAAAACGATTATGTTGTTAAAACCAATTGCAATGGGGGTTTTTTTTTTGTGCTTACAATTATAAATAGAACAAAATTCACTAGGATTACAACCAATCCGAAATGTGTGCCTGTGCATATGTTTGTCTGACTCTCTCTCTCTCTCTCTCTCTATCTCTCTCTCTCTCTCTCTCTCTCTCTCTCTCTGCGTGTCTGTCTGTAAGTCTCTGTCTCCACCCCCCCCCCCCCCCCCCCCCCCCAAATTGCAGCTTACATGAGTTTTTGTGATCCTGTCCAACTCCTTGTCCACGGCTGTGTCTTTGTTGAGCTGTTCCTTCATCCTCTTACGGGCAGCAACCTTGGCCTTCACCTTGTCAAGGTTGGACTCCCTCTCGTCTTGGATACGAGACCCGATGCGATTCTGCTCATCCCGGAAGCGATCCATGATTCTGTTCCTCTCTTCTTCCGATGAATTCTTGAGAGCTTCCCGGAGTGCAGCCTCTTGAGCTCTTCGTCTTCGTTCCTGAACAAAGGTTATGAAAGCATAATTATTATTTCTTCGATGGATAGAGATAACATAGTTAGTGTTGGTGATGATACAATAACGTTAAATATTCATTATGTAGGTGCAATTCAGAATTAACTCTTTGACAACAGCCGGCCAATCCATCCGCCGGCACTATTATTCATAAAAGAACATTCACAGATTAGTCGGCTAACTATAACTGGACATTTTGTTATGATTTTTACCAAACTATTTAACTATTTTCGTTTCCTTTATTCGGCAGTACTAGTTATGAAAGAGGAAGGTACCGATCAGTCAGTCGACGAGTATAGCTGGTCATCCCTATTTTCCAAAACTGACAGTGGTCCCAACTTTAAACTGTGTGTGGTAGTTAAAGAGTTTAGAGTTTAAAGCATATTTTAAAAAATGATTAAATTGCTTACAGTTTGTCCACAAGGTCACCTTGTCTTTAAGGCATATTTTGAAAACAAAATTGAAATAAACCAATCATCAGTCTTAGTGCATTTATTGCAATCTAGACATAAGACTTCATTTTCTTGTAATGCTGAGAAGCCCAACTAACTCAAACACCAACCATTGGCGTTGTTAGTGCAATATCTTAACCTCTTGGCCACTGCATCTCCTAGTAGTAGCAGAGTTAATGCCCCTGGAAAGTAAAGTAAGCCTGACTGGAAACAGTTCAATGACTTACCATTTCCTGCATTTTGTATGCCCGAATCAAGTTAGCGTCCTCAGACAGCCTGTCCGCCTCAGTCGTCAGTTCCACTTGGTCCATCAACATTTTCCTCTCCTCTTCGCTCAGAGAAGCCAGTTCCTCATTGCTGAATTCTCGCAGTTTGTTTCTGACAGAACCAATGGGAGAATCAGTAAATGTGAGTTAATGTTTCTATGTCACTTATATCAAATATATGTGAAGGGTTCCATGATAAAATGCACCAAAATCTAAAAAAAATTGTTATTTTCCTGAGAAGTTAGTTCATACATGTCTTTATATTTAACCATAATTATTTTGCGGTCACAATATTGATTTTCTTTATAAGATTCACTATACGTTTCACACATTTTGTACAATTACTCAATACTGAAAATTTGGATAAAAAAATTTTTTTAATGGATCCCTTCACATATATAAATATACAGCTCTGTTCCACTTTATATTCTCAAAAGGGAGTGAATCTAAAGGAAAGTCAAACAGAGTGGAAACAAATATCTACAGCAGTCAAATAATTCTATTGCAGACAAAATAAAACAAAACTCTTTCCATACCTGCCAGCTCTCTGCTTCAGTTTTTCCTTCATGGACCGCAAGGTTTCACTCAATGACCCTTGACCTTCCAGGGATTTGTGTACTTCGGCCATCTGCTGCTTGCTGAGTCCCAGGTTCTTCATGGTTTGAGCCAGACTCTCCTCATCATCCTCTAGCACTTCAGCCTCAAGATCATTGTTGGAGGCAAGTTTGACCTGGAGTAGAACAAGGGATTTACATAGGTAGTAAAAAATTAGAGAAAAGCAACTCAAGAATTATAATTGTATATAGTAGTACAGTCCACACTGTTTAATTGTTGGAAACTTGTCAGAATATAATAGTTGTTATTACCTAAACTTGTGATTAACAGAATTGCCATTAAGAGGAGTGGACTATTTTTCAGTCTAATTTGTTTTCCTACGATAATGACAACATATTACATTTCCTAATATCACATTTTTATCACTGAATTGTATATAAAGAATATTTGTTTGACTGTAATAGATAAACAATATTTGTTTGACTATAACATACAAACAACATTTGTCTGACTATAACATACAAACAACATTTGTCTGACTATAACATACAAACAATATTTGTATGACTATAACATACAACAATATTTGTCTGTCTATAACATACAAACAACATTTGTCTGACTATAACATACAAACAATATTCGACTGACTATAACATAAAAACAATATTTGTCTGATTGTAATATAAAAACAATATTCATCTGACTATGACATATAAAAAATATTTGTCTGACTATGACTATGATTATATAAACAATGACAATAATAGATAATAATAATAATAATAATAATTAATAGCATTTTTATAGCGCATATCCAATAAATTACTTAATGCTCTATGATAAAGTGTAGCATTCCCACCTCGGCATTCATTTTCTCCTGTTGCAGTTGTGTCATCTTGAGTTGGTGGTCCAGCTCATCATGGGACAAGGCAGGCATGTCAGGAGCTTCATCGGGGGCAACTCCAAAGGCTGAAATCAAATATGATACATGTGCATTAGAATCAGTTATATCTATGCTTTTGCTATCCTAGCTTTCTATCCATCTAGTAATGATGACCAAAACTATGAATGATGATGATGATGATGATGATGATGATGATAATAATAATCAATAATAATTATCAATAACAATGAAGGTACCACCACCACTACCACCTCCACCACCACTACTACTACTACTACTACTACTGCTACTGCTACTACTACCACTACTACTACCACCTCCACCACTACTACTACTACTACTACTACTACTACTACTACTACTACTACTACTACTACTACTACTACTACTATTAATAATAATGATAATAATAATAAGAACAACAACAACAACAAGGAGAGAAGACGAACAAAAAGAAAAAGAAGAATTAAAAGAAGAAAAAGAGGAAGAAAATGATAGTGATAACAACACTTGTAACAAATGACCCAAACCTTGAGCTTCTGAAATGTGTTTGTTGTGAAGATCTTTCTTTCGCCGCCTCCTCTTCTCAATCAATTTCTCCCTCAACTGGTCTAACCTCTCTTGTGATTGTTTCTCAATCCTTTTGGAGAGTTCTGAAGCACTTGCGGCATATTCCATCATGATCCTGTCTTTGTCCGCTTCAGTCTTAGCCTGGGCAAGTTTCTTTTTGAAGTCCTCGGCTGTTTCCGTAATGGCAGACTCTCTCTTCTTCTCAAACTCCTCCAGCGTGTCGTTTATGGTCTGAATCTCCTCAGATTTCAGATCGTTTTCCAGTTTAGCGGCCTCGTATGCCTGCTTTTCAAATAGGTACTTCTTCTTGTCCCCCTCCTCTTCATCAGTCAGTGTTCCTGTGGTCTTTGCCTTGGACATGTCTCCAATAATGACCACAGACGGCTGCAGTCCTATCATGGATGCCGCCGCTTGTCCCATGGATCCAAGCTCACCGTCTCCTGATGAGGAACTCTTCACAAGCGACACATCCGTCTTCTTCCTGTTTGCGTCTGGATCTTTAAGTGTATGAACGGTGTGTGTGTTTACACCTGATCCTGTAGAACAATAAATAAGGTTATAGATAAAGTTGGGTTTACAGTCAGTATCCCAATACAAGAACAGGCTCAAAGACTTATCATCAAAGCTATGTCATGGTAAAATCACAAATGTTTTAAAATAACTTCATAATGAAATATATTCAGATTACAAATATCTAGCAATATACATCTGATATCTTATATCTAAAAACCCACAACAATAGGCCCCACAGAAACCTGACTCTAATGAAATTGGCCATGACAGCAGTCCACTGACCACAATAAATGTTCTTTTGCTAGCTTGTTTTTATTATAATTTCTTTCTATATTCAAGAAACCTTTTTAATAACAATGGTGTTTGACATGATACACATCAATACTGACCACTAATGTTAATGTTGGTAATATCTGTCTGGCCTCCATCTTGTTTGCCGAGTAATCGCAAGAGGTCAGGTGACAAGTAGAAAGGCCCTCCTGACTCCAGCATGGCGATGAGTTGTTTGAGGAGGGGAATCAACTCAGAGTCTTGACCGGCTGCGTCTGAGGCATCTCCGTATACTCCACACAACTAAAAGACAAAATAAAATAAGATGCACTATCATGTCTAGTTTTAACCACCCGAAATGGTGCTAAAATACAGACATAATAATTGCAAAACGTTTTGAGACGCATTGCTTTTTAAAGATTCTTCAATGGAAAAAATATTTTATGAAGAAATTATAATAACAATATATTTGCTTCTACTTTTTATTTTCATTCACATTATCATATAACGAAAAGTTGAATATATTACTCTCAAATAACATTTGTATGACAAGCTGCTTCATCAAAAGCACTCTCATCACAACAAAAGGGATTTACAGACAACAGATAAAACCTCTTTCTCTTCAAGCTTCCCACACTTTTTCTTACAAGCCAAAAAAGTTTCATCGCTCGTATTATTTCTTTTTACATCAAGAACATTGCATCTCACTTGCACAATAATAACTATCACAAAAAACGACATCAAAGAATACAATTAGAGGGATGCAGATCTTAGCTTTTGGGAACAAACAATTTTTTATATTTTATTGCTTATTCTAGATAGACTAAAATCATTTTGCAGGATGCCTGCAGCGAATCACCAGAGCAATGAAAATTAAACATTCAGTTCCCGGAAACGAACTCAAAATACAAAAAAAAATAACCACCAAAAAAAACAAAAAAACAAAAAAACAAATTAGGCCTGACCTGAGCATCAAAATCTCCAGCCAGTAGAGCGCTGCGTGTGAGAACCACCCTGGCCTCATTAGCACAGAGCTCAGCATATTCCCTGGAATATTCCAGACTTGAATGGTCTTCGTCCAAGGATTCCACTCGAACCTTCAACTGTTCTCTAAGCTCCATTTGCAATCTCAGTTTGCCCTGAAATAGTCGAATACACAAATCAGATAACCATTGCATAACCAACATTTTAAAGAAAAATGATGATTAGTTCATTTGTTGATTTTGGCAAATTGTAAAGCACCACAGAGCATATTATATGTGGACAGTTAGGCATAATATAAATGTATCATTATCATTAATATTATCATTATTATTATTATCATTATTAGTATTATTATCATTATCAGTATTATCATTATCATTGTTATTATTATTATCACTATCATCATTATTATCACTGTTACTATTATTATTATCATCCCACCTGGTTGTATCTCTGTAAAGATGTATTCTCAGCATCAGGATTCATGGCTCCTTCTAAGTCGTCCATTCGGTCTTTGTAGCGCTTTTCTTCCTGTTGTAGTTTGGTGAAAAACTTGCGGATCACCTCTGAGAAACGCACATGGGTTGACGAGTGAGCCATCTCCCTTTCAGCTTCTGTTTTGTCTCCATCTGTCAAGATGGCGATGACGTCAGGGGGAATAACTGAACCCATTTCCTGTGTGGATGCGCCTCGCCTCTTGGACTCTTCCTTGGCCATCTCATTCAATTGGTTGACCTGGGAGTCGATTTGATCGACAGATTTCTCTACCATTCTGGTGAAAGTGAACAGGAAAAATTACCATCTTAACACTTGTCAGATTCTTAAAGTAGTTATTGACAGAATGTTGTCTATCTAGCAAACAAACACGTGTTAGAGAGACCTCCAGGCAGACCCCAAGAAGATGGGCTTTAACTGTAATCAGATAGAGGCAAAAACTATTGAAAAGAAACTATGGAGGACTCTCTTTGATGACTTATACCCTAGACGGGATAGACAGGCCTGAATACTTAAATGTCTATTCTGAAAATTGTCATTAAAAATGTTTTGTTTTTTTTTTTGCTTAAGTACAATCACATAACCTAGATAATTAATGCATGCATTCAAATAATGATAAAGATGGTATTAGTTTCTAAATCTCTGCACAAGTACATGCTCAGTACCTCAACACCCATGCATTCATACCTTTGTGAATATCTAAATCTTGAAACAATTCCATACCTGCAAGTGACACTGTCCAGTTCAAACATGAGTTGTATAGCAAGCTGGTGTTGTTTGAGCGTCACCTCCTCCTCTCGTCCTCTCTGTCTCCTCCAGTAGCCTCTCCTGGCAATGATCTCCTCTTCAAGTAGAGCCACGGCTCCAGGGGGTGGGCGGGGCTTACGGTGGCCGCTGGATGACAGGGTGACGGGAACAGCCATCTTGGATTCTGGGTCACGTCGGATACCGATGACAGGGCTGAGTTCCCCTGTAACTGGGTCTACTGCCTTCCTGCCAACTGTGATGGGGACTAGGCCTGTATTGATCCAACAGGGGAAGAAAAATAGAATAGTTTTTAGAAACTTATATTTCATCATGTCGTAATGAAAGCACTATAGAAGTGAGATAAAGGTGCGATGAAAAGAAGCTAAAATAACATTTATTGACATCAAAGGTTTTGTTCCCTAGCGTCAGTCGCAGAGAGGTTAAACTATTAGACTAGAGATCAAAAGTCCCAAGTTCGAATCCTGGCTCGACTTTAGAGTAATTTATCTCATCTAATACTCGTCTATATCTATTGTTGTTGTTGCTGTTGTTGTTATTGTTTGTTGTTGTTGTTGCTATTTGTCCATACCTCCGCCTTCAGGATCCTCCATTGTTCCAGCCAAAGGCATCACCCTGCCACTGATCACATCCCTTTCGGCACCAATAATGGGTACTTCCTGTCCAGAGCCTGACGGGTCAGACATGGTTGTACCAATCAGAATGGGAAGGAGCTGGCCAGTCTTAGGGAACTGGTACATACCTGAGTTGGAATACATCAAAAATGTTTTAAAAATTACTGCCGAAGTGTTTTGTAATTTTGAAAACACAGTTGTATTTGATTTTAATAAGATGATTACAAGGACGTACAGGGTTACAATAGTTTTTTTTGCAGCAAAGCATTCAAGCATGCGGCAGTTTAAATGGGCAGAGAATAGTAAATTAGAGGAAGAGCAGATCCCTAGATTAGAAATAAAATTTTTAAAGAAATCAGATTAGAATTTGAGTTCGTCTTTTAAACAAAATGAAGGAAAATTAAATGTAAATTAGATTAACAGCAGGTAAAACTGCTATAAAAGATGTGGAAGGAACACAACATCAGAATAGGTACAGAGGAGAGGAACTAAATTAGTTGATGCAAAGCTACAAAAGAGGCCTACGGAATAAATTCACCCAATGACGTTGATAACGAAAGAGCACATTTGTTATGTGTTTTGGTGATGATAATATTCTATTAACATTAGAACAGTAAAGGATTTTCTTTGGCTCCAAAAATAGTAACTTAGAGTAAAAACATTTGTGTTGATAAGTTGTGAGGATTTCACACTGAAATTTCTTTGCCACTATCATCGTTGGTTTATGAAAGTTCTTGGATAATTTTGACAACAAAATATTACCAGGGGATCCTCCAGTGGTGGCCAAGATGGTTGCTCTCCTGTGTCTTCGCTCAACAATATCATGCAGTGTTCGAAGCCTGATGGCTTTCATTTGTTCTCTAGTCTTAGAAAGTTCCTTCAGGGCCGCTGTCAGATTGGCTTCCTCATGACGGACATTAATGCCTCCACCATGGATACCTAAAATATGTCAGTATGATAATATACATAGAAACACTCCATTACATTTTGAACATCAAGCATTACGATTTGAATATTGATGAGTTATCACTCTATCCAAGAAAGCTAGCGTTTCTACCCTTCACTTATCAAAAACTTTTTGTTTTGTTAAACAAATGATGATTGAGAGGAAGGGGGGGGGGGGGGGGGGGGAATATTGCCACCTGGCCATTCATTAAAACCTGCAATGTGTAATATAGGATTGCATTAAACAAATACCCAAAGTCAAATTTTACCTTGAGTGTAAAGAGACTCTTTGTAATCTCTGATGGCCTCAGTCATCCTTACTTCACACGCCAGCATGTTGGCATCCAAGAGAGCTTGGTAGCCGCCAGCAGATGGAGTGACATTGGCATCTCTCAAAAGTCCACTGTGAGTGGGAACCATCTTCCTGCTGTCATGGTCAACATGGGTGTCGCCTGGAATGATTGGCAGGTGGGTGTGGCTTCCTTCCTTGGTACCGCCCACTGGCACAACCACGCCTACAGAGTTTGTAAGTAAAAAGGATGTTATTATCATCATTATCTTATCATTGTCCCATCATTATGATCATTATAGAATCACCATTATAATTATTATTATTATTATTCATATTACTGTTATTACTATTCCTTTCTTTCTTTCTTGATCAAAATTACCTTTTGTACCTTTCCTGTCAATGTTAATACTATCATTATCGTAACCATAATCATCATCATCATCATTTTATTATTATCACAATAAAATAAAATCAACCTCTGCAGACAGCAGTCATTTCTATAAAGTGTTGAAACCCATGACATAATACCATGACATTAAAGGTTTTGATGGTACAGATATTTCACCAGTAGGATCACAGTAAGCATCATTGCAATATAAAGGAACCTATACAAAAATAAAGGAATGTCTTCAACAGCTCACCAGTTTCTGGGTCAATGGTGACGGCTAAAATGGGTACAGCTTGTCCGCTGTTCGGATCAGCCATGATGGAACCAACCTAGGGAAGGACAGAATACACATGACAATGGTGAAAGTCAAAGGTGGGTGAATAGTAAGGAAGGACAGAATACACACGAAAATGGTGAAAGTCAAAGGTGGGTGAATAGTAAGGAAGGACAGAATACAAATGAAAATGGTGAAAGTCAAAGGTGGGTGAATAGTAAGGAAGGACAGAATACACATGAAAATGGTGAAAGTCAAAGGTGGGTGAATAGTTTGTATCCCTGTGCAAATACAGGCTCTCAGACTTTACATCATTTATCCCCCAGAAGACTATGTCTTTCAAAGCCCTTGCCAACTCCCTGGGAAGCACACAGTAGAGCAGCCTGTCAGGCGCATCATAATAACATACTGACTAAATGATTCTCTGCCTGTAGCCAAGTACTCATTCATACCTGAGCCAAGCAACAAAAAATGTGTGGAGGCTTTTCTAAGTACTCAACATTGAGCACTGCATTGCCAGGATTTGAACCCGAGATCTAATGATTCCACATCTGGTAGCCCAACCACTCAACCACCAACACCACATAGATGTTAAAGAAAACATTTTTTCAAAATCTATCTTGTCTTCTTTAATCCTCACCTCAATAGGTAACGGCAGTCCAGTGACTGGGTCAGTGTGCACACCACCAACAGGTATGACGGACCCAGTGGTCATTGCCAGTATGGGTACGTGGAGACCCAGGGTTGGATCAGACATGGGCAGTCCCCACTTGAAGTCTGCCTTGCTGGTCATTGGTTTGAGTTTGGTGTTGACCCTTTCACCAGTGTGAGGGTTGACTGGGTACGGAACGTAGGGGATGAACGGGTCATCTGTCTTGGCTGCCTCACCTGAAATTGGAAGGTTGGAATTTTATTGATGGTTCGTAAAATGAATGCACACAACGACGGCATTGGCTTAGACTAACATAATATATGCAATGAAATCTGCCACTATGAAAATCTTCTGCATAAATGGAAAACTATCCACAATAGAATGTCTTCTCCCTTCCTTTCCCCCCCCCCCCCCCCACATCACACTTTCTGATAAATTCCTGTATCTTTTATCTCTATAAAAAAATTTACCTGTCAAAAATGTCTCCAGTTCGGATAGTTTTACCTGTTGCAAAATTATTTGTGTTTGTATTTTGTCCTAATGACAGGTGATATCTTTATTGTATCTTCTCATTTCTCTGATCATGAAGCCTGCTCAAACACGGTCTTGTTGGCACATATATAAAGTAACAAACAAAAAACAGACACAAAAAAACAAAACAAAACAAAAAACCCAAATACAATATATCCTTACATGTAGCAGAGTCCACGACAAAGACCAGCCTGGATGTCACAGGGTCAAAGGCAACATTGCTCTGCATGGGTAAGATGTGACCCGTCTGAGGATGTACGAAACTGTTCTTGGGTATGGCTACCACCATCCCGTCGGCTTGGACCATGTGGCCGCCAGGTTTGGGACGGATAAGACCCGTCTTTTCGTCCAATGAAATCAGGTTGCCGGCCTTGATGCCGTTGGTATTGGTGAACAAGTCGTTACGGGAGAGAGGAATGTTGGAGCCTGGTTGTACCAGTTGACCTCCAGTACCTAAAGGCAGGGGAAGTTTAAATCATCATGGATTAGTCATGCAGGAGTGTGTTGGAAGTCGTGGAAGAGATTTGTTACAGGAATGTTTACTCGTATCAATTATATAAGTAATGAGGGCTGCCAGGATCAAATGATCCGAGTAAAAGGAATGATGAAAAAAGATAATGGTACAGCTTCAAGTGTGAAATAACTAACAATTACAAGAACGTATTGAAGACTCAGACAATTTATTTTCGTTTATCTTTTTTTGTTTTATGCTTTCTATGTTTGTATTCTTATGAAGGGGAAACTTAAAATGTTCTTGTTAATAAAAAAAATAAGAAAGATACTGAAACCTTACACCATAAGGTATCAGAAGCAAAAGAGACAGAAAGAAATAATGAATGAATTAAAGAACGAAAGAGAAAGTGGCGTATGTGGCTGAGTGGTCACACTGATAGGCTCTAGATTGTGAGATCTCATGGTCAAATCCTGGCATTGCTGCCAATATTGAATCCTTGGGAAAGACTCTTTATACCTATTTTCCTCACCTGACTCAGGTGTGATAGATATTGTCAGCATGTTAGTATGATGCAACATGCTACTCTACTGTATGTTTCACATGGATTTAGGAAAGACATTAAATGATACAGCCTGCTGAGAGATAAAGGACATAAAGTCTGTAAGCCTGTACTTGTACAGGGATACAAACTCCAAACCCATCTTTATCTTCATAACAGTTGTGCTAACCTTCTCCAAGAACGCCCCAGGCGCCAGCCCGCTTGCATTCCGTCTTGGACAGGTCGGTCATCTTCTCTAAGAGAAGGGCCACTCTCTGGTCCAATACTTCATTCATCTTTTGTTGATCCTCGTCTCCAGAATTACCCCTGTGGAGCCTCTCAGCATGCTGGCACAGTAACCTGGACGCTTCACGCATGTTGGATTGGAAGGAGACCTGTCACAAACAAACAAACACACACTTGTCAGTGCAACATATTATGCTGTGAATTTTTTCTAAAATCTAAATTGGAATGAAAAACATTAGTTTAGACAAATTGATGTAACTTTGATATTGACGTTAAAGATAGCAAAGACTTGTAAAACAAATAGGTTTACTGGACTAACATGCGACTCATTTGGTCTGGTAACGAGACACATGACCCCCTGCTTTTTAAATTTGACCAAAAAAAATATAATTACCTGATGCTGTTCCCTAGCATTCCCATCATCCTTCATCAGCTCCTCCTGCCGGTTCAAAATGGCTTCAAACTGTCGTCCGAGGTCCTTACGTCTCTCCAGCTCTATTTCCAAGGATTCCAACTTCCTCTCATAAGAGGCCAGGTCTTGATCTGTGGCCAAGGCTGAGGTACCCTTCAGATTCATCTTGGCTGCCCAAAGACCTGGTACAAGACAGAACAGGAAAAGAATGAATATTGTATAATATTATTTAGCTGGTATGGATGATAATAATATGCTCATGAAAACAGAAACAAAATAATGCAGTGCAAAGAAATAAAGTTATTAGAAAAGTAAAAGAGAAAATTTGAAAGCCTTCGATAGGGATTGTCAGAAATTGAATCACATCTTTCATGGGAGAGTTTCTCTTACATTTGATTGCATGTCAAAAATTACAATAATTTATAATCAAACTGAGTAATTGCCTTTCTTCTAAAAAACAAAAGTCATTACCACATAAACAATAAATAATAAATAATTTTTGGTTGTAAATTAGTCCATACTACAAAAGAAAATTGACTTCAAACCTTTGAGAGATTCTGTTTGATTGGCAATCCTCTGGTACATGAGTTTCATGTCCTCCTTTTGTTTGCCGATGGTCTGTGTAACGTTCCTGGACTGTTTCGAAAGGGTGTCGTACACAACACTAGAGTTGAATCCTTCTAGGTCGGTCTGACGGTCATAATCCCAGAAGTCATCATTCTTCACTTCTATTGCTCCAGCTGGTGAAATTATGAAAGAAATTCAAACAATCATTTAACATTTTGATGATATAAACTAAACAACGCAATAATATCAATCATGAGATAAAAAGTATAAATGTGCTGCCCAGGCAAACACTTGCACCATCTGGATTAATTTCATCTGGATCAGCAGATCAATGCCTTCTGCCTTGTACACTGTCCTCGGGTAGACGCAGAGCTGGTCTTTAATAATGGTAGTACAGGGAACAGACAACAAACAAATGATCAAACATTCAACAACACTATATGCAGCTTAGTCTAAATTATATTTTTTTCCCCCTACTTTTGGACAACAATAAATTGTAGATACAAACCATCAAGAATAGCCAGCTGTTGGCCAGGTGCGGCATCCAATCCATCTCCATTGCCAATAGCCAGGGCCTGCAGGTTACGATGATACTTGCGTACCGGGTACACAGTGGACCCCTTACTGGAATAGTCATCAAAGTTGTAATGTCTGGCAATGACGCGGTAGAACGGGAACAAGTAGGACGTCTTGGCCCAGCCATATTTACGGAACAGGAGCTGGGAAAATAAATAAAAAATTTATTATTTTTTCAAAATCTAAAAATTAATTCACTTGCTTATGGAGTAGACACTGAGAAGCATAACACATTTTTTAAAAACATCAAAAACAAAAAAACTCAAGACAATCATCTGGACAGAGACAAAAAAGCCAACCTTAATAACACATAGAAGCAGGTAATATGCATATTCTTGTCAGCTGAACCCATTTCATAATTGTTTTGAGCTCCCTGGGGATCATACATCCCAACCTACTTGATGTACGAGAATCAGTGCTAACATTCTGATAATCCTTGGAAAACATTACAAAAATTAAGTCCTGCAGAGCCTTTATGTCCATAGAATTGGTGCTTATGCTCATTTCCATAGTGTAAAGTGAAAAGTGACAATTTATCATCCTCTGGATAGGACACTAGGACAGCATCTTCCACAAGGATAACAACGCACTGTCAGTTGCGTGGGCAAGTGCAATATCTAAATCTCTACCCCTAAGCCTTCATTATGACAACAAGGACAAGGTTACTAACCAAGATGATGAGCATGATGATAATGGCCAGGAGACCACACGCCAGCAGGATGAAAATGATAAGCCAATCTGGTTCCTTCAGGATGTCGGGGTCCACAGAGATACCGTTCTGGACCACATTAGTAGGTGTTGTTGGGAAGAAAGGCCCGCTGTCCGTACACTGGGCATATTGTGGCAGCACACTGATATACTAGAAAATGGAAGAAAGAAAAATATTGAGAATCATAAAATCATTTTACTAATAATTGATTAGGGAATTATCATATCTTTAAACGCTTTAAATAAATGAATTGATTAATGACTACTGACTGAACGAATAGTTTAAAAAAAAAGACAATAAAAAGGTTTATAGCATGAGAAGGGTGATAGGGGGAATACATAGATGAACGAATGATTTATTTTGTTAAATAAATTTCATTTTCATTATCACCACACTAACTGAATGAACAGTGACAGAGAGAGTAAAGAGCCAAAGAAAAAAAATTAACACTGTATTGATATAGAATGTCCCGATAAAGACAAAGACGAGTTGATAGTCTGCACAATTTCTGGCTTCCACACTTTACATCATCTATCCGCCAGCAAGCCTTGTCATTCTAAGTCCTTAACTCCCCAGGTAGCCTGCTAGGCTAATCATACTGGGTACTCATTTGACATCTGAATTGAGTGAGGCAAACATATGTAAAGAGTTTTTCCAAAGGACACAACATTGCCAGAGTTTGAACCTGAGATCCCATGATCTCGAGTCCAGCAGCCTGACCACTCAGTCATCAATAATGTATGTAAAAAATTGTTTAATGATATAAAAAAATGCTTGGAAAGGCAAAGGGCTGCATACCATCTTCTTGTTGGAATCTGTATTGAGATGGAAGCTGTATATTCCTGGATCAGTAAACTTGTAGGCGAAAAGTGTGGTGGAGGTGGCAGTTTGTGCCTGGGCCTCAATCACAGCACGGAATCCACCATAGTCGAAATTAGAGTTGGTGTTGTACAAGTTATTGCTGCGTGGGTAGAATACAAATAACAATATAATTTATTAAAATATCTTGACTCTGACCTAAATCATTTAACATGCAGGAAACTTAACTCAAATATCAGAGAAGCAGCTGAGGCATTCCAGTCAAAGATCTAGGATGCAGAAGGTCAAAAGCTGAGTAAGTCAATTAAAATATTAGATCAAACCGTTTCTTATTCATCTAGCTAAATGTATTGATACATTCGGACTGTTTCTTTTTCATTTACACCAGGGTCAAGTGGTGAAAAAGTGTGTGAAGAGTCCTTCCCAAGAACTCAACATTGGGCATAGCAGCAGAACCAGGATTCAAACCCAATATCTCACAATCTCAAGCCTGGCGGTCTAGCCACTTGGCCACACTGCATACCTACCCAATAAGAAAGCAGGCAAACAAGCATGCATGCAGAAAAATAGTTGCATGATTATCTTCATAAACAAATACTGATATTGAGCCACGATTTGTGGTTGTGTTTTTTTGTTCAATAAACTCACACATCATAAACGGGGTAGTAGGTGTTGCTGACACTGAAGAACATAATCTCTCCATAGGTGAGACAAACAGTTGGGTTCTGAATACCGGCGAAGATGGACCCTGTCACGTTGGATGATGCCAAAAGTCGTCGTCGTGATGTCTGAGAGTTGATGGTGTAGCTGTCCGTGGTGATGTTACCTGTATAATTTCCCTTGGCATTGGCTTCCAACAGACTCAACAACTGAAAAAAGGTGATTGGAAAACAGAAGGACAAAAATTATAAGATAGTGGGTTGGTGGGGGATTTCCTACCTAGAGTAATTCCACACTTTAACCCTTTATAAAAAATACTCCTCACCTGACTTCCTGACTTTGATCAAAACCTACTTCTTATTCTTGTTGTTCATTATCACTTTCAAGATCACTATCTAGATAAGAATTACTTGAATAAAATCTACTTCTTCAAGTACATCATCAGTGGTAAACAAACTAAATTATGGCCTTTAACTTGTCAAAGATTTGGGAACAGGACTTGATAAACTTATGACAAAAAAATAATGAAGTCCATATCTTAAAAATATCTTTTAAACATAAATAATGACTACAAAAGTCATTGCATTGTGAAACCACACAATGACTCCTTTTTATGTGAAATAAAGTTTGATTGATTCGAATTGAATTAGTTTGGTTACCTGAGTTGTGTCAGGGTTGTAGATACCCAGGAATCCCTTGGAGCTCATTTCTACCAGGCGTACAAAGCTGGTCGAATCATCTCTGGACTCACACTGGTCTGCCGTGATGGCATTACGAGCATTGGTGATTCCAAGGAGGTTGGCGTACGGGATGTTGGCCTGAAAGGAACCAGAACAGATATATCCTTTATGTCCATTATTGATAAAGACAGTGAGACAAAGTGAAAGAATAAAAGGGGTTCAGTCATGAACATATCAAATGAAAGTTTTCGTGTTTTCTTTTTCTTATAAACCATTGTGGCTGTGGGGTTAGGTAGCAGGTGTTTTCTTTTTCTTATAAACCATTGTGGCTGAGGGGTTAGGTAGCAGGTCTTAAGATTGTAAGATCCTGGGTTCAAATCCAGTAGGGTTTTTTTTAGTTTTTTTTTTACATAACAAGATAATTTTTTGTGTAGCGAGTGTATATTGGGGTTGGAAGCACAGTGGCCAAGTGGTTAAGATGAGTGGGGGGGGGGGGGGGGGGGGATAAAGGCAAATTTATTATTTTTAAAATAAAGGTTTTTTTTTTATTTTTAGGTGGAGGGGTAAAGCTTGCAATGTATATTGATAAAAAGTAGTGCATGTGGTACTTTAGGTATATAGATTTATTGGTACCATCACATTAATCTGTGATTTCCCCCCTGGTTTCCTGGCATTTGTAGCAGGTAGGACATTCTTTAAAAGTTCCCATTTATTCATCTGTTAATTCATTAATCTATTTACGTACCACAGTGTTGTTGCTTGAATCTCTGATGGTCAGATAGGGTACCAGAGGTGTAGAGGCGCAGGTGAAAGTTATCTGCCATTGCTGGCTGACACGGCACTCCCTGCCACAAATCTCCTCAAGGTCATCCGTCTTACACATACAGAGACCCAGATTGCGATCAAAGCCAACATACTCCTCACACACATCCTGCACACATGGACAGATTCAATATCAATAATGAACAGTTTCATAACAAAAGAATGAAATAAAGTATTATCATTAATATTA
Source organism: Dirona albolineata (assembly GCA_031763155.1). Lineage (NCBI taxonomy): Eukaryota > Metazoa > Mollusca > Gastropoda > Nudibranchia > Dironidae > Dirona > Dirona albolineata. Next base: position 19,314 of record JARFNW010090999.1, read on the forward strand.
TTATTATCATTATCAATATTATTATTATTATTATTATTATTATTATCAATATTATTATTAATATTATTATTATTGTTATTATTATTATTATTACTATCATTATCATCATCGTTATTATTATTATTATTATTATCATTATTATTATCATCATTATTATTATCATTATTATCATCATCATCATCATCATCATCATCATCATTATTATCATTATTATTATTATTATTATTATTATCATTATTATAATAAAAATTATCATTATTATTATTATTATTCACCTCAGTGCAGTGCTTCTCCCACTGAGAATCTGTGTAACATTTGCCATCCTGAGTACGAGTTGTACCAGATTCACAACGAGGGAAGACTTGCTTGGAGCAATCAGTTGATGAGACTGTCTCTTGAGTATAGCCAGCTTTGCACGGACAGGTCTTGTCGGACAACTGCGAAAATGGGAAGAGAGATTGAGTCATTTTCTTTTTAGTTACAAATAACAGTGATTTTAATCAACTGACATACAAAAGATTGTTTTCTCCTTATCAGGTTACCAACGTTGCTCAGCAGTATAACTAACAATGGAGCAAAACCATACTCAGCCATACAGTACACAGTACCTGATAATCTCTTCCAGCTCCAGTACATTCACAAGTAGATGACCCTGTATCCGGTTGACCGGCTAGACCCCCACAGGAGAAACATCCTGTCTGTGCCAGGTAGGGGTTGTACGTGTCCTTTGCACATTTCAAACAGTCAGACAGACTCCCGGCCTCCTCATCAGGATTGTAACGGCCAAGCGGACACTCTGTAGGTTCATAACTGGCTTCTGGGCAGTAGTAGCCTGATGTAAAGAGATTACATAAACATTTATTGTAATGTAATTTGAATTGCTAATGCTAGTGTCTAGAATATTATCAAAACAAATTTTACAAATTGCTTCTATTTTGTCCTCATGGGCACTTTGCCTTTTGGGTACATTTGAAAAAAGATTTTTTTCCTGCTGGAATTTTGTATCATATTTTCAGATAAATATACTGGGGAACTGTGCCACCATGGGCGTATTTATATTCTTTAAAAAAAATAAAAATCCATTACTTACCAGGAGGACAGAGGTAGGAGTTTGTCGTTGAGTAACCCAACCAGAAAGCTTGAGAACTGCTGTTGGAGACAGGATTATCTGTCGTAGCCGAGTCTTTGCACACTACACCAGCACGGCATGGAAGACATTCTGTTCTGTTAGGATGAGCTCCATAATACCCGGGTGGACAGGGCTCGCATGTCTCTGAAAAGTTGCGTCGTAGAGAGCCGCTGTATTCTCTATAGCCCAAGGGGCACTGGCGAGGCTCAATTGCACCTGTGTGGATATAAATTGACACACTAATGAACAAACTTGATCTAAATGCTTTGCTTATTTCGTTAAATCATTAGTTTTTACTGTTATTATCATTATTGTTATAATCATTATTAATTGTTATACTCCGTAAAATCATCATCATCGTCATCAACATCATCACCATTTATCATCACAATCATTATGACTGTTATCAATGACATTTTAAATATTTTTTTCCCTTTCTTCAAAAGCTCAATTTGAAATCAATTAAGTGACAAAAGTTTCACCAAAGTATGTAAATGTCCTCACGGTTAAGGTAAGATCTGCTGCACATTTTATCTTATTCATGTTTTGGGGGTTTAGCCCTTTTCACAACCCACTCAAAAAGGTATAAAAGAGACCCTGCACTATTGATTAAAAATATAAAACACATGAACATATGTTAACGCAAACATACCAGCATCTGTAGCATTACAGTTACAGTCATTAATACCGTCACAGTAATGTCCAATTGGACAGAGGATGGGGAAGCTGGACATCTCTGGACAGTAGTAGCCGGGGGGACAAGGTGTTTGACCCATGGACATGTTGCAATAGTAGCCTGAAGAATTTTTTTGTGAAAAATTTGAAACTTAGAGCAAGGAATTTTTTAAAAATGTTTGCATACAAGTAGAGTAGTCAGGGAAATTGACCACATTTTGGTTGTCGGGGAAATTGGCCGCCTAAAAAAATCCCCTTGTATTGGAACAGCCTGACACCCCTACTTTCCGATTAGTCCAATCTAATGTGAACTGACGTCACAAGATTTCGTTTTTGTATTCTTTTACCAATTGGATGGTAGACAAAAGAAGATACGGGACATTTTGACAACTGTCAATCACACAGTGTTTACGTTCGCCATCATCTGCCAAATTTTGCCTGCCGTTTGTTGTCACGTACATCAATATTGCGTTGCACTCCTTCACTTTTAATTTTAAAGCACACTGCCTGTCTTCCTCTGCCTCTACCCCTAGGCCTAGACCAGACAGGACTGAGACCGAGGAGGCGACTCATACTCATACAATATTTTTGCAACTGCAACAATTTCTAAAGTTAAACAAAACGTTAAAAAAAAGTATCCTAAAAAAATAAAAATAAAAGATGTCATCATCTCTCTGACTTTGTAAATATAAGTCTAGTGTTACAAGTTACAACGTTGATGCAACTTGAGTTTGAGGCTGAGCCCGAGGCCGAGGCTGGAACTGGTGGAGGTGATGGCCAGTTCGAGTTCGATAGCAGAAGTTATATCAGGATGCAAAGTCAAACTTATTTAATTCCCTGGTCTTGGTGGTTTTACCTTTTGTGGGTAAAGGGTGTAGATCAATTATAACACCTTTTTTTCTCTGGAATGGTTCCAATATTATCGTTTAGAAAGGCCCTTCAGTTCAGTCTTTTTAGTAGATTTGTCCTTTGCTCGCATGTATTGCCATCAAATCAACTTCGGTGTGTGATAATGTTGCAGTTACACCAGTTCCTTTTTAATGCCATAAATCGATGTCATGCCGATCTGCACGAAAAAATGTAGTCTAAATTCTGAAACTAAGCTTCTGAAGCGTTTGTAACTTGCATCAACTCCATGCTTGCATTATTATTATATTCTATCATTTATTTGATGCTTTGTCGACTGATGCTGCGACGCACTTCATACCCCTACATCAACGATAAAAAACAAAAACATTGTAAAATCGTTCATAATATTGTTCTGAAATTGTTCTTATTATTATACCCTGCAAGCTTTTCATCAAAACCGTTTTGCGTGTATATATTTGGTGATTCAAAACAAAACAAAAAGTCGTCGAACTTTCAATGCAAGAAAAGTCAAAATCAAAATAATATATATATATTATTTTTAAAACACCATGACTCAACAACCATCGTTGTATAGCACTCATTGGAAGTTTATTGCAAATAATGATATAACACATGCATATAATATATAATATACAAGGAATACATCGAGGCTTCAAGAGACCGAAGGCAAAACAAGACAAGCGACGTTTCGGCAGAAGGCCTTCATCAAGCGACGACACAAAGGGACAGAAACACTAAAACATCAAATAACAGTGAGTGACAATGCCTCTACGAAAAATAACAAAAATAGCCAAACAAACAAAAACAAACACAAAAAAATAAATAAATAATAAATAAATAAAAAAAATGAAAAAATAAAAAAGATGAAAAACTAAAACGCAGCACTAATGGTCAAAATTACAATTAACTATCATACATGCATAAATAGAGAAGGAAAAAAAGGAGAACCAAAATTCGAAATAGAAAACTTAGCTGTTTGTAGAATTCACAGAATAAAAATCTAGCCCATTGTGACGTAAG
>JARFNW010091000.1:1908-11908 GCA_031763155.1 Dirona albolineata
CCCCCCCCACCGACAGGCTAGTACTAGTAGAGAGAATGATAGTGGGAGATTGTTACAGGGCTAGTGAGACAAGAATAGGAATATAAAATAAATTGGGAATCGAACCCATGCCTGTCACAGCAACACTGCCTTGCTGTAAACATCAAACCAGCTCACTACCTCTGAGCCATGCCACATTATCCTACTATCATTCTGTCTACTTAATAGTTGTGATGCATGGAATGGTTTACAACCCAGTGGACAAGGAAAGGTTCCCAAGCCATCATTCTTTCTCCTGTATCACTTTGCTATTTAACCTTTATCACTGCAAAGACCCCTAATCCCACCCCAATCCTTCAAAAGAGAACTGTGCAACTGCAGTAATAGATATACATTTGTGGCATAGATCATAGAGACGATTTGTCGTCAGATTTGTTTATAATATCACATAATGTAGATTATAATATTATGACTTGATATAGGGAACACTCAAACTCTAATCAGAAAGTGTTTCTACTTTTGTTCCACTTTAGCTTTTGACAACTAATAAATTTCTTGTTCAAGATTGTACATCTTAAGCATGAAACTTGTTATCATTATAGCTGCGCATCTGTGAAATCATAACATTTTTGTCATAACAATTTGAATTTTGGCATTACTTAAGTGCTACTGGTTTTTTTCTTTCTAACAACGACATATATCTAGATATGTATGTATACCCCCTTTGAACAAGGATTCCCCATGCCTCCTTTACCCTGATGTTTTCCATGCATAGTGGTAGATTTGGAGTTTGCTTGTGCATGAGGTTTAGAAAAAAAATCGTGACTCATTTAAAAAAATGTATTTGTGTATTGGTTCATAGAAATTAAACATTTTCAACACCCTCAGAAAAAGTTTGAATTGAACCCTATGTCTCTCAGATGGGAACCTCCACCTCTCCCCGGTTCATGAATTTCATATTGATGCAAATGCCATTTTCAAGGGCACACATACTGCTGAACATTCTCACTCAGTTATTGGTATGCAGAATAATGTGATTCGGACTCAATTGGCTTTGCTGAAAATTAATATTTACTTAAGTTGACATAATGGTTGGAGGGTGTTATTGACTGAGGGGGTCTCTTTTCTTCTAAGACCTTGCCTTTTTAAAATATTTCCCAGCACCTTATGACATTGGTTTTTTTTGTTTTTATAAAAAGCAAAACTGGAGCAGGGATGTTGTGTAATGAGTAATCAATTGTTGTGTTGACATTGAAATCAATAATTTCAGTTCACTTTGTGTCACCAACAATGCATCAGTTTAGCAATCTCATACAGAGCTTCCAGCTCTGTGTTCCTGCTCGGAGGACTTATTTCTAATCCATGCATCACTGCAGACACATTTGAATAGAATCTCTTTACATCAATCATTTGGATGAGCATAGTTTAACGCTCATCTTTGTGGCAAATGATAGATACTCAGCATTTAATGTAGCCCTAAGGTGAGATTTCATTTGCATGGAGTTCTGAAGAGCAGGGACACAGCTGTCATTGATTGTTTTATGTGGTAAAATGTGTCAAATGTTCAAAATTATGTCTTAGTGACATAATCAAATTGTGCAATGAGAGATGCTGTGTAACATCTTGTAGTAAATAGATTACGGTGGCTATGGTGTGAACAAACCGTCAGAGAACAAACTGATCCTCAGTTAACTGTAGTAATATTAAAGATAATAATACAAATAATAATAATAATAACGATAATAATACAAATAATAATAACGATAATAATAATGATAATAGTAATAATAATCATTATAATAATAATAGTAATAATAATCATAATAATGATAATAGTAATAATAATCATAATAATGATAATAGTAATAATAATCATTATAATGATAATAGTAATAATAGTAATGATAATGATAATAATAGTAATAATAATCATTATAATAATAATAGTAATAATAATCATTATAATAATAATAGTGATAAGGATGATAATAATGATGATGATGATAATAATATTACTTTACTTCGTCCTTCATTGGAAAGTTTTGTCACAGACGTGTGCAATGCGTAAAACAGTATATGACAGAGTAAAATATTTGATGACAAAGTAATTATATTTAGGTTATCCTTTAGGTGTGTCCAACTTGAAACGTCTAAATGATTTTTGTTGCCAGCGACAAATCAAAAGCTAAAAATTATTTTTCATTGACATTTTTTTTCCCTACAAATTTTGAAATACCATCAATAGATATATTTAAGAAAAAGTATATTTTTCATCAGTATTTGTTACAGTTGGCTCAATGCACCCATTTTTTATGGATCGATTCTGATCAAAAATAATTTTCAGTTATGTTAAAATATATATTTACATTGTATATAATTATATATGAATACTTAGCCTGTGTAAATCTTTATTTTTCATTAAGACCAATTTGATGCCACATTTTATATTTATTTTAAAATGACCGCGTTTCTCTCTTTCATTTTCAGGTGTAATACATTCCTGTTGACAGCTTATTTTTCATCGTTGGAAGAAATTTTATAGGTATGTTTTTCTTTTTATTTTCAAAATATTTTTTGTTTGTTGAAACAGTGGGTAAAAATTTAAAAAAGCTATTGTCTGAATGTAAAGCCTTTGTTAAAAAAGAGTAGCACAGTTGCTAATCTCTTTCTTTCTTTATCTATTTCCTTTCTACCTTTCGGTGGATAAACTTTCGCCGTTGATCGTCTTCCTCTTTGCATACAAATACCTATACACCCCCCCCATCACATCTGATAATCTGATATTGTTTCTTGCCATACTTTCTTTGGTCTGCCTCTTGGTAATTTACCTTGTTGCCTACATTCTAGAATTTATATTTGGAATCCTACTCTCATTCATTCTATTTACATGACCAAACCATTTTAAGTTGATTTCTCTCCTCTTTTTTCCCCTAAGATTTCTGCATTTACTTATCCCTTATTTTAGTGTTTCTAATTTTATCTCTTCTTGTTTTACCTACTGATCTTCTGAGGAATTTCATTTCTGATGCTTGTAACCTACTTGTATCACTGCTGTTAAGAGTCAAGGACCCACTTCCATATTATGAGTGTTGGACAATATATTGACTGAATTAATATATCATAGCTGCTATTTTCGGATATTTCCCTACCAGATACAGATTATTTCCCATTGGAATTAATATGTCTCAAAACGTTTTGTTGGTTTTAATTTTTACTATTCAATTACTTGGAATACAGAGGCCGAGCTGATATATACATTGAATTTTAAGCTTCAAGTATATAAACAGGTGGTTTCCTCCCAAGTCATATTTTTTTCTATCAGGATAATGCAGATTAAAAACAACTATGTCATCGCCAAAACGTCAATCCCAACTACCATCACTCCTCCACTGCCACAACAACAATCCCTCCCTTCCATCGCCTCAACCATAACAACCACTACCACCACAATGTCTGCCATCAACACTAATACCACAATTACTACCGCCACCAAAATCATCACTGAAACCACAATAACCATCAGTTCAATATCACAACCACCACAATATCACTCATAATCACCACAACCAAATATCATAGCTGCCAACCGTTCAGTATAATACGGAAAAATTGACTCCCTGAGTCCGTAAGTCTGTATTCACTGTTGAGAATCCGTATTTGGCATTTTTCGTTTTATTTCCCCTATTCTGTTTATAAACATGCGAAGTAAACATGATTTCTTGGGTAACATAAAGCTATTAATGCGATCAATACGATCAGCTTTTAGTCTAATTATAGTAGAATATTCAGTCGACACATTGCCAGGGGTAATTAGTATCCTAGTGATGTTGCTTTTCGCTCACTCGCATGTAGTCTTGTCTAGACACATGATGAGGAAAATGGGACTGGTCTAAGGCGATCTTCAGACATGATTACGTGATCTTCATCTATATTGTATGACAGAAATCTAATTTCTTCTCTTAGAAGTTAGCAAAATGGGATAAAAGACAGTAAAAAATGGAATCTTTCCCTGTGAAACAGTTTTGTTTCAGTTTCACAACGTTCCTTTCAAGCAGAAAAAAAATGGTTCAGACTAATACTACCACATCTTCATTTTGATCTGGCTAAATCCTCTCTGACAGACAATTTCTTACTCAAAGTATTACATTTTATTACTACTGTGGTTATGCCTTTCCAAAATCGCATGCCCGCGAAATTTCAGTGGTTTTCAACATTTTGAATGTAGACCCCTGTACTAAAAAATGAATATGTAGCTTATTTTTTCCCATTACTTTCCAATTGCAACATTGTTACCATTAATTATATAAGAAACTAATGGCACAGCTCACTGGTTGTCGGGGCGGGTGAGAGCGTTCCATATTTTATTTTTGAAAAGTTGGCAGCTATAAAATATTGTTCATCACTACTGGTAAAACCACAGCTGCAACTGCAGTCAACACCAAAATTACTACCACCACAACCATGAGCACTATTACGGCCACCATCACCACTTTCACTACAACTAGCACCACCACTACGGCCACCACCAAAATCATCTCCACCACGACTAACATTTACCACCACCACAACTACCACTAAAATCACCTTCACTACTACCATCACACAAAAATCACCTCCACCAAACACCCCCGCCACCAAACACCCCCGCCACTAAAGAATATCACTTCTACCACAACCGCCACCAAATCACCTCCATCACTTCTGTTATCAGTTCTGCCACAGCCTATACCACTAACAAAATGAACACAACCGCTTAGCCACTACTAATAGAACCACCACCAGCCCTATACTGTATGTAATCATTTTGATTCAAATGTTAAGGTGGTGACATTATTGCAATGGTCATGTTCACAACTGCTCCACTCCACCACCAACAAAATCAACTCCACCACTACCACCTCAACTACTACCACAGCCGCCACGCCTTCACCATTAATTCCACCACAACCGCCACCAAAATCACTTCCTACACTGCTACCACCACCACAACCATTACCACCACTACCACATCGACACAAGCACCACAACCTCTACTGCCACCCCCACCAAAATCACCACCACCACAATCACAATATGCACTACAAATACCACCACCACCACAACCTCTCTCCACTGTCAGAATCACAACTACTACTACCAGGACTACCACCAGCCTTGTATATGATCAGTTTAATTTTGATGTCGAGGTAATGTCACTTGTTGATGGCCATGTTCACTACTGTGAACTCATTTGCCTTAGTAGATGTCTATCCGTTTGATACATACCATACTTTAACACTTTAAACCTGTTCAACTGAAGTATATTGCTGTGCAGTGCGCTGGAAAAAATTTACCTGAATATGAACATTCAGGGAGAATCAGGGAACAGAAATTTTAGAATTGTGTGGGGACCCTGCATATATGGGTACCTACTTTCTAGCACAGCAATTTGAATGGTGTATATAATCATTGTCTTCTAATTATATTCTAATATTTATTTTTCTTATTGTACAGAATCATCATGTCTTGGAGTGATTACGTGAAAAACATGACGGACCAGGGTGCCGTCGAAGCAGGCCTTTACGCCCTGACTGGAGGTGCTGTCTGCGCACAGTCGGAAAAATTAAAAGTTTCACCACAAGAGGTAGAAATGATCAGGAACTGCAGTCTGGGAACTGATACCAAATTGCAGATCAATGGAAACTCCTGTATCATGATCGCTAAAGATGATGACTTTGTACGAGGGAAGACCAAGCAAGATGTCGACAATCAGAAGCTCTTTTACTATTGCGCACTTTCAAATTTGTATGTAGTGGTTGTCGGAATGACAGGGGCGGGTGAGCGTAAAGCTGCATCTATTGCAACTTCTATTGCACAGCATCTAAGATCAGCATCCCAATAAAACAAAAGGACAGACCAGAGAAAATCCCCCCTCCCCCCATCCATTGCCCCAAATTTATTTCAATTTATTATTTTCTTCTCTTTTAAAAAGTGCAAACTTTATATTTTCTTTAAATTTTAATGGGCTTCAGACGAAATGAATGCATTTGCTTCTTTTCTTACTACTACAATAGACTAGCAACAAACACAAAAATATGAGCGATTCATTAACAGTGGTTGCTTTTTTTTTGTTTGGGTTTTTGTTTTGTTGTAATGATGAGAAAATGTGAAATTATTTATTTCTCTTACAGCCCAATGTTCATCATTGCTGATTGTACCTTTTAATTACTCAAAATGATTCATGTAGGAATTCATGAGTCAGTGAGAAGCAAGTTTGAATAAAAATTTCAATAGCATATTTTTTCCAACAAAGTAAAAGAGACTTTTTTGAATTGCTCATCCTGTCTTCTCATCAAAGAGGATTTAGATTTCTAATGTTTGTTGACAAACTCATTTCTGTATAAGGAGAATACTCTTCCCATTGGAAGGGGATGTGCTTTATGTATTGGTCGGTCATTGGCTCTTGTCTTCCCAATAAGAGTTGGTATTCCATATATTTCAACAATTATAGCCTACATGATTTCTAAGCTGATGTTTTTGTTACGTCTAGTTGTGTGTGTTTCTTGCTTAATTAAAACGAACAAATACACATACTTTTTTCAACTTTAAAAACATGACAACAGAAGTCAAATTGCTTCCCCCATTTTGGACCTCGTCTTCAATTTTCCCCATTGACAAATTGTTTTATAGTTTGTTGTAGTTTTTAAAGAAATAAATTGTTCCTTATGTACATTTGGAATGACGTGTGTGGCGTGGACTTGAAAGATGCCTGTTGCGTGAACCTGTAACTCAGTGCTAGACATCATGTACAACCATGCCTTGTATTATTGCATTAATGCTATGGTTCTCAAATTTGACTTTTTGTAGCATTGGCACTGGGCACCCTTTTAGAGGTACTGTCCTCTTCTGCCATCCCTTACTTTTCCTATAATGTCACAGTACTCCTGGCAATTATTGGATACTTAGGGGTTGTTTTTGGTTTTTTGGGTCTTTATTGGTTTGTTTTTTTTGGTACCTATCAATGAATAAATGATGTTTTTATAGTTCTGTGGTACATAGCTGCTCTTAAGTCACTCACTTACTACCGCTGCCGCACACTTTACTTTGTACAAAATGACCTCTGCGAAACATGTTGGTGCTGGCATTTTAGACAGACAGCAACAATCATGATTTTTGTTGCAATAACCTATGTAATTATGTCGTATTTGGAGGAATCGAAGAAAGCACAATTTTTTTGGAAGCAAACAATAAATGTTGGCCAGTAGTGAGTGAGTTAATGTGACCCACCCCCTCCCCTTTTTCCCTTCATTAAAAAGAAAGTTTTAAATGTGATATTTTCAGTACTTCAGGCCTGTCAGGAAATAAAGCACAAAACAAATAGTTTCAGGACTATGTTTTAGTGAAAACTCCTATCACTCTTGACTGTATGACATGTTATTATGATTTTATGTAGTTGAAATAGCAAGGACGACTTCTTTTAAAAAAAGAAAATACTCCAATAGCTTTATCAATTCAGTATAAACTTGCACTCCACCCGATGAAAAAAAAGAAGTTAGTGTATTTGCCACGCATCTCCTTACTTTTGGCATATCTACCATTGCCATGTGTGTTTATTGTGTACAGTTGTATTTTAAGGCATGAATAATATGTTGGCAGTGCATTTTATGCTTGAGCTTCAATTGGGGTGAGCTACAATATTGATCAATTTTCATTTCAGGTCAGGTATTTAGAAAATGGAGCATGTGTTATTGTTTGTAACAACAAATTGTTGTTTCTCTCTTAAGAAGGAAACAATTTTTAAACAATATACCTAGTAATGTTAGAAAGGGATAGATTTCTGAATGTCACGATTGGTCATCTTGATAAGTATGGAACCAATAATAGTTTGCAGTGGCATGTTGTCCTGTAATGGATAGCCTAAGGCTAATCTGGTCGGTGCAGCATGTTTAAAAAAAACACAAAAAACCCTTCCTTTTCTGTGTGTCCTCATTTTGTCCAGTTTGTAAGGAATATCAATGAATATCATAGAAACAGAACATCATTTGATATGATGTACAAATATTTGTTTCGGTTGCATGACTGTCGCTGTCAATGGCTGCTTTTACCCCTTTTTTTTCTTCTTCTTTATTTCCGTTCGTTCACTCTCTATCTATTCCTCTTTCAAAACATGTACACTTTCGTATTATTATTATTATTATTATTGTTATTGTTACTAAGATTATTATTTTATTTCTATCCTTCACTCATATATTTGAAAATTAACGTTTGTAAGTTGGCTGCGTTTTTGTGTTTTCTTCATCATTCTGTTATTATTGTCGTTTCCAGGTTTGTTTGAAAAGTGCGATAACGAAAACATTGTTATGGGTGCTTTCTGTATTTGTATTTGTATGTAATGACTTGCTTCACTTCCTATTGGAGATAATAGTCTTGTTAAAAAATTAAATCATTAGTTGATAAAAAAAATAAACACCAACGTATTTTTGTGTTCTTTCATTTGTTTAAATGATGACATTTTCATGTAGGCCAACAGTAAAACTCTGGTTTACACACCCTCCTTCAACTTTGAGATTGAGTTCAAGCCAAAGTTAGCGTCTTTTTAAAACCCGTTAATAGTAATAATAGTTCAATAGAGACGTTTCATTTAAAATAATTACAACTCTCTTTTTAGAGCTGTCCCGGTCTTCATCTGTACATTGACGAAAAACAGACAGTTACCAGGATTGGTTATTTACAGTAGCCGCAGATGAGACTCCATTTAAAAGTAATAGTAATTAGGCCAAATAAATGTTAGCATTGATGGTTGGAGGCCAGGGCCAACATCTGGTTGGTTGTAATGTTTGCCCACACACGCCTCCTCTGGTACCCTGGTGATTTTTGGTGTGCACCGCTTTCCACGTGGTAGGGAAGGACAGGACCTCTCACACTCTGAGATTATAATTATATCAACAATCATTAATATATTTCGTAAAGTCAAAATAGATGATTCAAGTTCAAGTGAACGTTCGTCTGTTCAGTCACTTCACTTGAAGCAAAGGACATTGATGAAGGGTCAGAAGACCTAAATATCTCTGGTTGGATTTGTCCAGAGAAAATCGTTTTTGTACACGAAGAAAATCGGAGAAAATAATTTTTCATCTTTTTTTTATATTATTATTATTATTTTCAAAGAGCGTATGAATCATACTCGCCAACTTGTTGCCTGTTCAAATGAATTGAAGGAACCCACACCATCCTCGTTTTCCGATTTCTTTTTTTCTCCCATGGTTTTTTTCCACAACCAAAACAACCGGATCCATTGCTATTGCTAGACTTGTACTTGTATGCCCTCTGCATGGCGCGTGCGGAAATGAACACGGATAATTTCCACTCAAGTCGTACCATGCCGGGATTGTAGTAATGTCAATGGTCAATTAACTACACAGCACGAGCCGTCGCACCGGGGGACAGTATAAATATACCGGTACATACCGCTCGAAGACTGACTGACGGTACGATTCGACTCAGTTCAACACGGTTTGGCTTATCCTAGTGCTTCGTCGTATACTACTACTAGGACCCGTTGGTTGTAATGTATTTGGCGGAATTCAATGTCTGGCCATTTCCTGTCAATATTTTCCCAAACTTGTTTTCTTTCTTATTGTTATGGTAGTCTGGGGTTGGGGGATCCCAAATAAGTGGTCGGACGCTCACAAGCTCAATAAGTTTCTTCTTGTAGTTGTCCATCTCGAGTTCACCTGTACTGCACACCTCACAAAAAGTGAAAGGCGGTCCTCTACATCTTTGTGCCCACTTTTGTTTTCTCGCGTGAGATGTGTTGCGTGCCGCGCGCCGTGTGCTTTCATATGGAAGGTCGGCCTACTTCCATAATAGTAAAAGTAATAGTAGAGAGGCACATGGCTAACGACATGTTGTCGTGCGACATTTCTTGACCCCCTCACACTACACTCACAGAGGACACTCGACAAGTCGGGACGGCATAGGCAGTCACAGTTCCTTTCGTCATCATAATAATAATAATGAAATGTATTTCTATAGCGCCCAA
>JARFNW010091111.1:0-13117 GCA_031763155.1 Dirona albolineata
AGAGAGAGAGAGAGAGAGAGAGAGATTATTTGAATAGATATATAATGTTTATACGTATCTACAGATAGCAAAGTAAATGTTGATTTGAATGCCTCTATTGTTTTGCTGCTCACTGTTGCATCGTCGTTTCCTACCTCTCAGGGGTAATTGAGTTAGTGCATTTATCTTATCTAAAACTGGAAAAACTAGATTGTATCCAGCTTTAGAACGTTCAATAGTTATAGATTACTGAACCTGCGCAAACCAGGCCACTTGTAGGCTCTGTAATGGGGTAAACGTGAGAGACATTACACAAACAATAATTACTAAATTGAAATAAAGAAGGAACTCAACAGTCTAGTAGCACAACCTACCCCAGAAATGAGAGAGGGCTTTCATAAGGAAAACCATAAATAATCTATTGTGATAACAAAATAGTCACGGACGCGGTTTTCCCCCTTGTAAATAGCAAGGGTTGGAAGATTATGACAAACAGATTATTGTAAATGCTCGCAATAACATTTTAAAACTAATTGGTTATGAAATAAGCGACAGAGGGGAAAGCAATAAAATACCGAATGATATGTCTTTATTTGCTTTTGATGCGAAGTTTAGTAGGATTGAGTACGATGTCGATGTGTTATTCTATATGGAACATATTTGCAGTAATGGGCAGACATGCCTTTTGCATTTTACCGAAAGAAAAAGAAGAGTACATCTAGTGTTATTTGGTTCCACAACTCTTGTATATTTATTACTAACATACTTTTCATTCTCTTCTACTTGTGTCGCTGCAAATTATCCTCTGGAGATGTTGACAGCTGTAGGTCATCTAATGGGTTGGCTGTGTCATAGGCTTGCCAAGGGTTCCACCTTTTTTGACACACCTTTGTTGCATCACCTACATGGCTGTCCTCGAGCTAAATAAAGCGCTCATAATTCTAGAGCGGTGGTCTTGGAATGCTAGTTGAGTCCTTGGGAAAGTATCTTTACTCGTGTTTTCTTCGCTTGACTCAGCTGTGTTGGATGAGTACTCGGCTACAGGTAAGGAAAGTTATTGTCAGCAAGGTTAGTGTGATGAGCCTAAACGGGTTTATCTACTGTATGCTCCCCGGGTATTCGACAAGGACTTTGAATGACAGTGTTTTCTGGGGAACAATGAATGAGTGCTGTAGTACAACGAAATGGCATATTTCTTGGATTTGGGAAATGCTTACTATTGGTGATGAGATTGTATATTACTTCTCCAATTCACACTCTGGTGAAAACCGGGAGGTGGTGGGGGTGGGGAAGGAGGGGAGGTTGAGACATATTTGAAATATATGATCATTAGGGGGAGAACCAGTGATGTCACGTTTTGAAAACCTGAAAAACAAACTTTGGGGACTTACTGGGTTAAAATTATTGCAGCCACTAGACATATTGAATGAATGAAATGTGAGAAAATTAAAATTTTCAGGTCAAATTGGACATCACTGGTTTTCCCCTTGCATCCTTCATATAATTATTCTCTACAACACTCATATCATATCTAGACCAGTTGCGTGTTGTAGGGTGTATCATTAGACTGTCATCTGTTGCCTTCGATGAATTATGACCGAACAAATCTACGCTATCTACGGTATAATGATATTATAAAATGTAAGGAAAGGAAAAAGGAAATATCTCATTTGTATACAGTGGCGGGGCCATTTTTTGCATTCCATCATCTCCTTATTTATGTATATCATAACAGCATTGTAAGTCACACACTCCATTATGAAGAGTGTCACCTATGAAAACACGTTACCCGCCACAAAAACTTGAATAATGCCATAACAATTTCCATAGAAGATACTGCTACTGATGATATAAAAATACAAGCCATCGAATAAAATGACGGTCGTATTGTGATTGGAGGTCATGCCAACATAAATCACTTTAAATATTTTGGGGGTTTTTCCCCTCGCGCTGAACTTGTTTATATTATATGTTATGTCTTTGCACTTAACTCACACCTAAAAACACACAAGTACATGTACACTCACACACACACACACACACACACACTCACACAGACACACTCACACACCCACTCACCCACACACACACACACACTCTCTCTCTCTCACGCATACAAACACGCACACATACTATGATTACCGTACACATAGTTGTATCCCATACAATTTTGTTAAATGTAGTTAAAGCATAACCGCAAGAAAAGTTAAACATTATCATCACAATATTATACGCACGGGTAAATAGTTAAGCTGAGGGAATTGCTATATCTGATTCTATTCAAGCACCGTAGACTTTTCGGATGTGACGGGAAGGAGAGGGGTGGGGGTGCGTCCTTATTCTAATAGTTAACGCGGTCGCTTTTGGACGCGAAGGTCTTGGGAACTTGAGAACTTGAAACTTTAAGCTTGAACTTTGAAACTTGAATCCTACCCTGGGCCTTTCACAGTTCCAAAGGCTGTGTCTGTCCCACAATTCATAACGCAGACAGATAATACAATTTAAACTGGAAGTATGGCAGACGTTAGCGTCCAAAATAGTATTAAACTAAAAAAAATAAAAAAAATAGTGAAAATTCTGAATTTTTAAACAATGGCCACTCACACACATTTGCACTGATTTCAACTGGTATCATACCGTGAGGATAATATAAGAAGTGTTGCTTGATGTAATTGAATTGAAATTGAATAAATAAATAAATAAATTATACTAGACTATTTTTTCAAACAGATGCGACTGGAAGCGAGACCCTGGCCCATCCCAGCAGCGCCCTACAGACCTTTGGTGATATATCACAATACCACACCCACTATATAAAAACCCCAACAATTTTGTCATAATATATTTAACCAATGTTCGATTTGATCCATTGAAACGCTGTGATATATAACCCAGGAAAATATCAACACGAGCGTCACAACCCCTAAAATACACGTGCTAGATAGTAGTATATAGATAACTAAAACCTCCCAACCCAATCCATTCTAAAATTAAACTCAGACATGATGGTGGAACCCTAGACCGGTGGAACTTCCTGCCATCAGGTAGGCAGTAGTATGCTTCACTAAGGACGTTTGCACTTATAGTTTATCTATGCATATGGGGTATCTGTACTTCGGTGGTATTCGCGCTAAGGAATATCTGCATTTAATAATTTTCTAAGTGTGATTATGATTAGGGCAGCGGACTCTCGTAGCGATGGTCGTGGGTTCGAATCCTATCCCAGTCACCTCGTTGTTTTTCTTGGGCCAGAAACTTTACCCCAATTGCCTAACTCGACCCAGGTGTAAAAATAGGCACCAGTTTGATCTGGGGAAGAAAGCTGCGACAGACCAGCGCCTTAACCAAAAGGGTGATACTCTGTCCGCTTCACGCTACGGAAACCGGGATAAGCACCGACTCTATGAACCCGAAAGGACTTTACTATGATGGCGAAACTTCTTGCCATCAGGGAGTACAGTATGCTGCAATAAGGACGCTTGCACTTATAGTTAATCTACACTTATGAGGGTATCTGCACTTCGGTGGTATTTACGCTAAGGGAATATCTGCATTTAATTATATTATTATTCTCAGACTGAATATGGAGGACTGTCGTCATTATGGTTAATTGTTGATGTTTCAATTATGTGTTATGCCTTGCCTATGATGACACGTTTTTTAAAGTTTGTTTGTGATCTGTTTCCGTTAGAACAGTGATTAAACAGTGTAAGGACCAGCTCTGTGTCTGGCCGAGGACAGTGTACAAGGCAGAGGGCATCAATGTGCAGACCAAGGTAAACCGTGTCCAGGTTAAGTGCAATTCTGTGCCCCACTAGTACACACGGCCAGGTACAAATCTGGGAAATCTATAAATCAAGACGTTTAAGGCAAGCAGGGGGTCAGCCCACTGTTTCAATAACCTTGTTTGTACTGTTAAATATTACTCATATCAGGACCAGACAACATGATTTTGTAGTCTCAACAGCAATAAAAACCGTTGACATTTTACCAAAGAGGCATGTTATAAAAGTAAGGAAATAATAAAACCACATAACACAGTCATCAGTACTAGAAGCCGTATTGACCTTCCCTGTCCATGGCGGGAAAAACGTACCACCACCCCAATGTCAGTAGCTAACTCCTAGTGGTCAACAGAATAAGGAGAGGAAGATAAGTTTATCAAACTGACCGACCGAGCCCACCACAGAAATAGCTACCAATTCAGACAGCAAGGCAACTCAATAATCTTATTCAAACAATTGTCTCGCTGTAGATATCGAATTATCGCGATAAAATCTGAAGCGACAAAGAAAGCCGGGCAATAACAGCAAAGACGGTATCCAGACTGTAGACACGACGTGTAAAAACGATAAAGCAAGTCCAAGTGACGAATATTATTATCTTGGAACCTGTTACTGAACCTAGACTTTTACTTGGGGTGGCAATGTTTACAACAACCGTTGCATGTTTACGTTGACTCGTATTCTCATTGGCGCCATTTTCGTAGTCTCGTATTAAGGGCTCGTCGATGACGTGAATTATTAGCTTCCGGTAACAAACGATTTAAAATAATGATATTCTATTTCATTACTGATTCTAGATGGACAAAAATCACTTCACAGGATGTCTGCACCGAATCGCACAAGAATAATGAAAATTAAACACTGGGCTCCCGGAAGTTAACTATTTTGATGGGTCCATAATATATTTTAGATAGCAACCTTACAGGTCAAAGGATAGCTATTACTGTATTACTGATATTTTCAAATTTTTTATTGGATTTTTGTTTTTATCATGAGTTTTTGCGCCCTGGGGTTAGAGAACATATGGTCGATTTTAGATTATACAATTTTGCCAGAATAACAACTACAAGTGGCCCACCCTTTGCGATTTTGGAACAGCTGTAATTTGTCTACTTAACAATATTATATTCCCCAAGTATCAAACACTTTTAACTGGAAGTGTACCCTACAGCTTACACTAGTAAGTACGAAACCAATTAAATTCTCAATATGTATAATCAAAGTCTTAAGGCCCGAATCGCTTTGCCCATCAACACTCAGATCTATATCAACGAGCTGAATGAAAAGACCATCGACAAGGGTCCAAACAGCTATCTGTTTACTGTGTCAACACTGGGTGTGAAAGATCGGGGCAACCTTTGGTGGCCGAATCAACACAAGCCCTGGGTGTCCGACGGCTTGTTAGTACGTGGGAGCAGCCAGAGGGGTTCCATCCTACTTGAATGATACCAAGAGGCAGTTCCTTTTTTTTCAATGAGAGATTGTTTGGAGTCATCTTGAAACATACTAATGGTGTAGCCAGTTTTCCGGTGTATATCGGATTAAAATTCTAATCAGATTGGTGGGGTGTTTTTAAAAATGATTTAAACCATTTGGTTTGTGGATACCATTTCCATACAACTACTTGATATCTCCTCTATTTAAAATGCACTCCAATCTGTTTTAAAATGATGTAAAGTCTGTAGTTAGCCTGTAGCTGTACGTACGGAGAGACGGTCTAAACGTCCATCTTCATCCTTGTCTTTCTCATAATAATATTATGTGAGCGAAAACTCAAAAACGATAATAACTCGCGGTGAAATCTCAAGATTGAATCAATAAGTGGGTAACAACGCTTCATAAATTCATAATTCTAGACAAATATAATATTGTTTGGAATTGGATACTTTATTATAGATTATTACAAAGCATGTGGTTAGAACAACACGATCAGAGACGGCGCAGCAACAAAGCGGTCTGCACTGGAAATATTATCAGATCGACTGTTAAACACAAACGATATTTTCCTTTTTGCTAGAAAAAACATAACAGAACAAAACCGGCAAGCAAAACAAGGAGTATGGAAACAAGAAACGAAACAAAATTTATCACCAATGCATATTAAAGAGGATGCCACATGTTTTATTTATTGATGTTAACAGCAGAGCTGGATACATAGTCTTTTGCTGCAAGTCTCAAGGTCTTAACTACTTTATAAGCTTTCTTTTAATTTCAAACAACAGTAAACTGCGACATTAAAAACAACTCGAAACCCAAACATAAAAGCCAAGAAGAAGCCATGGCACTGAGAACAATATTATTTTACAAAAAAACCCTGGAAGTTTGACGACATTTTTAAGACCGCAAGCTCAAACTAATTTGCAGTTAAATAGCTGTTTACTTGTTATGAAAACAGACCTCAGTGTTTAAATCAAAGCTGCTTACAGATGTCTTAGGGAAACTCGGTGAAAAGGTGGCG
Organism: Dirona albolineata; assembly: GCA_031763155.1. Lineage (NCBI taxonomy): Eukaryota > Metazoa > Mollusca > Gastropoda > Nudibranchia > Dironidae > Dirona > Dirona albolineata. The sequence goes on from JARFNW010091111.1 coordinate 6,223, forward strand.
CAGGTGTTCCTTCGCAAAACATAATTGCTAATGAAAAAAAATGTAAATATATTGAGTTGAAGGTGAGTGAGGAGCGATAAACACCCTTACCTATGTTGTATACGTGTACATTAAAAGGTATACGGGAATAACAAACACCCACTCACACACCCACCTACCTACACACACACACACACACACACGCACGCACACACACACACACAAACGTGATAATATGCATAATAATATATTTTTCATAATGAACAGTGTAAATTTACTTGATTCTATGCCAGGTTACCTTTGATAGATCATATTTCCCTTTGTAACGTATGGGTTTATCGCATTCTGGGAGTTGCGGTGGCGGCGCGGTAAGACGATGCAATTCACGTACATATTTGTTCACGGTGAAATGTATTGGCTCACCCGCGTTTGTGACCTTAGGTGAGACGCTTAGCCCTCCTTACCTCGTCCTATCAGAGACGGGCGATAAATTCGGAGGTCCCCTCGGTTGAGCACAGCGTCATTGTCAAAAAAAATATGTTAACGCACCTATCAGGCAGCGTCTGGTGTATTAAGTGTTGAGTATTTTGTTTCTTTCCCGAGGCAAATGTACTTTTGTAAAGCGCTTAGAACACGACGATGATCGTGGATAAGTGCTATATAAATGCCACTATCAGGCACCGTCTGGTGTGAGTGTTTTGTTTCTTTCCCGGGGCAAATGTACTTTTGTAAAGCGCTTAGAACACGACGGTGATCGTGGATAAGCGCTATATAAATGCCATTCAGCGTTCAACGCAAAATACGCTAGTTCGTGTCCCGCGTTTGTCATTGCGTTGTAGTTGTTGCGTGGGTTGCTCCACTCTGCCATGGTGCAGACATTGGTAACAGCTCACAGGTGGGCAAAGAATCTGCGATAGACCAAGGCCGTACCAATGAGGTGACGAGCCGTCTCTTTTGTCCGCTTAACATTACGGAAACTAGGATAAACAAAAACCAGATGGGCTGTAAGGCTCTGGTCGACTTTCGTTTTTGCCACACTTTAATAGAAATAATACCACGACACGCGACGCCCCTGAAACCAAGTCGTGTTTAGAGTTAGAAATGTTCGGATGACAATTAATTGAGTCTAATGTCTTGGAGTGTGAATATAAAGTCGAAGTACAATAGTATTTGTATTGGCGTTACTTACTTTCTTACTCCATCGACCTCAATCGGGTTGGCATGACATCGCTCTTCCATATTTCTCTGTCGTCCACTGCGTAGGCAACCCTTCTCTGTTTTGGCATGACTTGGGTTATATCATGATATAATCTATTTTATGCATGTCACATTCTAAGGAGTTAAGACAGAGAACTGATCTCCCACTTGCTCTAAATTCACGTCTTTCTAACTTTTGTTGTTGTCCCAGTGCTCTGTGTTATATAACATGTAGTTTAAACCAACAATGCTTTTTTATGCAAATAGGCTATGGAAAAAAGAAACAAAAAGAAGATAATACCACTACGTAGGATACACACACTAGCCAAAACTATGGACCAAATACTTTCTGGGACGTATCATAATTATATTTTCGGAAATATCTACTGCCAAACTGAAGCCCCGCGACGTATGCACTCCCCTCCATTACTGGGTAACTCATAAGCCACGGCAAACCAACCTGCTCTGAATTTCTCCTTAGAGAGCATTGTCTTCCTTCACACAACTGCTATCCCTAGACACGTGTTTCCTTCACACTCCACACATTGGCATACAAACACACACACACACCAACACACACCTAGTCTTATATTATTTACACCATAATTCCCATAATCACAGGCTCACTAAATGAGTTTGACATGCAAAGCCCAGCATATTTACAACAATCTTTTTGGCTTTCCAAAACCATCAACACCAAATTCTCTTATCTTTTATTTTGCTATTTGTTTGTTTTAGCTCATCTAAGGTTTTCTCAATTCTGTTTAACTTCTCCCGTGCCATAGCTTATCGTCTTATAAACAATATAAGCTATCCTCACCAGAAACTTATTCAAGATTAACAGAAAATGTAAAACCTCTCATAATAGGTCGTTCTTTCTGTGCTTTAACCTTGAATCTTGTCGATGTACAAATAAAACTTTTGAAAAATATTATTTCTTATCCAGAAAAGTAAAAGTCCACCCATTATAAATATAGATATCTAGATATTGTATTATAAATCATATAATTAACTGTATTTAGATTGAAATGGTGGATGTTTGTTGTTGTTGTTGTTTTAAATTATTTTTTTTCTTGGTACAATTATTAACTAAGTTTATTATTAACTACCGAAAGGTAGAAAGGAAATTGATAAAGAAAGAATGAACAATTATGAACACTTCGTTTTCACTGATGGCTAGTTCGTCTAGAAATTATTGGGGAACCTCTGTTTGTCAGCCCAGGCTCAATTATTTTGTGGTTTATAATATAGCTTTTAATTTACACAAACATTTGTACTTATCCATAATATTCATCTGTATATAAAAAAGTCTTTAGATTTTTAACATATTTCATTCGTCGTTGCCCCGTATCCGATTTATCCCTCCACGTTAAGACGGACGAGGGCCATGGATGAATTAAAAGTAAATGGAATGAGACAATTAGTCTAGTTCAATGATTAAAGTGTTGGTTAAAGGTTGAAGAAAAACAACAACATCAAATAAAGATGGTTTCTATTATGAATGTTTTTTTTATGGCCCTTTCCGGCGTTGTTAGAGATTTATTTATTGTCAAACGGTTTCAAAGGTCATTGGGTCCACGATTCAAACGAGGGACCACTGCATCCCAAGCGGCTGCGCTAACTACTGAGCGTTATGGAGAATGATACCAAGGGCCGTATACACAGACGATGCGTTAACTGATAAGTCATGTGTGCAGACTGAGAATGACTATGATCACGTGATGTTACAGTTGGTTACAGTTGACAGAACGTCTTTGTATACGACCCCTGTTGACCCTATGCAAATGACGTAGAATACATTAGGGCCAGGGAACAAATGATCTCAAATTAACCAAACATTGACATCGTTTTATTGCTGATTCTAATCGTACAAAAATCACTAAGCTGAAGTGTGCACTAAAATGCGCAAAATCAATGTCAATTTATGTAGGCTTCCGAAAACGAAACAAACAAAAACTGAGCACACAGCCACTCAAACGTTATTTCTATCATGTCAAGCATCCAACAAATGGAAGAAAAAGCATTAATAAATATACGATTCGTACAAAAAAGTCAGCATTGGGAACAAGAATTAGAAGAAAAGGAAGAGGAAATTGTAACTGCAGCTGTATACAGTAATCCGTCTAAATGGACGGCAGGAATCATTATCAATATTAGCGACGCTTTAAAGAATTAAAATCAAGCCATGTTAAAAGCCTTGTATATTCCTCGTCTAAATTGGATGGTTCTATTTGGGTTTTTTTAGTTACAAGTTTTTAAAAAGTGAGAGCATTTCAAAATAGTTTTCATTCTAAATATTTTGCTTGTAAAACCTGTCACGCAAATTCTTGACATATTATATATTATGTGGCACACAATCTATTTTTAGGATTGTGATGGCTTTCGTAATGTTGTAATACATAGGCAATGGATATTTTCCAATTCTTGGTCTTTTTGTTTGGGGGGGGGGGGGGGTGGGTGGTTGCCAACATTTACATGATATGATTGATCTTTCTAAGACCTTTTCCGATGACCCAAACTAGTAAAATGTATAAAAGGTATGTATTGCCGCATTACATATTTGTGGTGAGATCCATGCTCAGGGGTGAAAGTATACAAAACACCAAACAGCCGCAGACACACTACCAAAGACATCCAAGGCATGTCAATCGACCTCATGACATGGCAACAGCATTGGTGGCCTAGTGGTCAGACTATTGGGCTCGAAATCGAGATGTCTCGAGTTTGAATCAAGGCATATCTAGAATCGAATCAACATCGTCTTCTTGGAAGAGACCCTCTGCACGATTTTCCTCACTTCACTCTTATGTGAATGAGTGCCCCGGCTACAGGCAAAGAAGATATTTGCCAGAATGCTAGTATGATGAGCCTGGCAGGATGCTCTACTGTATGATCCTTGATGGTTGTGAATGATTTGAGTGACACGGTCTGCCTGTGGATAAATGATGCAAGGTCAAGAAGCTTGTACTTGGACGCGGTTACGGGACTTTAGACTCATCTATATCTTTGCCTTTAAAACCGAATACTATGTATCTTAATAATCAACAGAAGCCACCTCAGGTCGTGAGCAGCACACTGCTGTGTCTTTGGTTTGGGCAGTAACTTGAGTTGATGCAGTCTTGGCAACGATCCATTTCAGCAATACGTGCTGAAGAATAATTTGCTACATAGAGTTCACAACGAACTGGTCACGAGCATCACACTGCTATATCTTTGGTTATGGCAATCCCTACATTGAGTTGATGCAGCTTTCGCGACGATCCGTCGGAAAATAAACGGGCAGGAACTCAATATAATGATATATTTCCTGGATATTGCTCAAAAGAAGGGATGGGGTGTGTTTTTTCAAAGACAATGATGGGTTGGGTTGCGGAAGGAACGAAAATTTGAATTTCTAAATCTTTCTCACTTTATCAAAACCAACAGTACTTTTCGATGTCAGTTATCTATTTTTAGCCACATAAGTTTCTTTTTTGTTGTTGGCCATGACGTCGAAACCATAATTTCCAAACATCCAATTTTGCACTCGTCTAAAAAATCGACCTTGGAACCAGAAATAGCTGATCCAGGACCCACTTTGAGAAATCTTTACAGAAATAACTGCCCTATGACACCATTAGAAATCTATTCTAGTTAATGATTTCAGAAAAAACCCCGTTATTCTCCATATAATGAAAGAATTGATATGGGGGGGGGGGGGGGGGTGGGGGAGTTGTAAACCGTAAGATAATCAGGAAACAAAAAGATTTACATGATTATATACTATCGACCCGAGTCTAGAAATAGGACGTCGTTACTTTCTTTATTTTTCCATATCCGCTTTGTCCTCAGGTTCCCACACCGTTCTGCCCCCTCCTCGATCTTCTCTCTCTTTCCACGCTCTATATTATCATTATCATACTATTTTCCAACTTCATTACCATAATAAAACACGGAAGTTATACCGACAATGTCTCCTATATTTTTACAATCTCTTTGTAATATCATAAATTATAGTCTCCGAAGCGCTCTTATGCAAATCCTTCACTAAAGACTTCATTATCATCTATTCTTCTTCTCTTTCTTCTTCACGTTCATATTTCTTTGACCACGCCTGGAGTCCTGCTTTCTTCATGAACTCCACTGTTTCTTTCAGGTCCTAATTTGTTCCCAAACAGATTTTAATTGAGTGTCGTCGCCTCTAGCCAGCAGGTCAGACTCTCAGGTTAACGAGAAGTTCACATTTCTGCACATCATACACTGCGATATGTTTCCTTAATGCATTCAAATAGGTCAAAACTGTTTGCGTGGGGTTTCCAGTTCCTCGAGGTCGTTCCATTGTGAGTAAAAAGTACCGTGAAAAACAACTTTCCAATGATGAATAAGGAATCTTATAATATTTTTCCCGTACTTTCCGAATATGAAGATTAAGTTGGTGGGGAAAGCCTTCTAACGATCTTTATTTTGTTATGCATGTAATTATTAAGTCAGTATATTCTGTGCAAAGTCTTCAGATGACTAATTGTCCATCTCTGTCAAGAATGTGACATAATATAATCATCTCTTGTTGGGGGCTCATTCATATTTTAATCTGAACACGAATGACCAATATCAATAGTATAAATATACATAGCACGGTTATACAAGAATTAAACGAAATAGATTGCGTGGTTAAAAGGTTTATAATTTATATTACAATTCTGATATTTTGCCTACAGAAGAGATCTTTTACTATAACATTTATTTCTCCACAAACAAATATCGGCCAATGTCGATTTTGATGCAGGAAAAAAAATGGAATAGCTTCGGTATATCGAAATATCTGCCCTTGTGTTTCTGAAAAAAATACGTCCTCTAAACACATACACATAATAATATAACACACGGTTTCGAATATAATTTTGCTGTCAATCGGGAAAAAAGACGCGAAACGAGTGAATATTATGGTAATAAATATATATACGGCGTTATAACTCACTATTCAACCATAAATCAAATTTGTCCGTCACATTTTAGTCAATCGATAACTCTTTCAATTGATTATACGTTGCCCTAAATCTGTTTAAATTTCAATTTCGTACCCCAACACGACAGGACGCGCGGCACTGGCTTTTGGGTCGAAGGGCCAGGGCCACAGCTTTATATCCATTCGATTGACTTAAACAGGGAGACGCGACCCCGACGATGGACGTCAATGGATTCCGATAGACCATTTAGTTTCTGATGGGTTTACAAGTCAGGTTCCATTCTGTAACATGTCAAAAGTGTTCCCAGCGGCGACTAAAGAAGTTGGAGCTTTCTCAGTGCAAACATGTGCTTGATAGTGCCGCTTTGTCAATCTCCAGGCTATAAACACCACGAACAAGGAGAATCCTCAGAGTGAACAAATACAAAATGATATCGAGACCATGGACTGGTCGACCAACCCTGGCACTCGTTTGGGGTCTTCAGGGACATAGAACAATGGACAAAGCTAGAGAAACAGGTAGATAGGTAGATAGGTAGGTGATAGAGAGATATGTGGATGGATGAATAAATAGATACTATATAGATCGCTGGATGCATTTATATGTTTAATTGTAGAGAAATGAAAGGGGGGGGGGGGGGGAGGAGGAGGGAATGAGAGAAAAGGAGAGGTAAAGAAAGGAATTGTGTTTGTGTGCGTGAATGTGTGTGTGTGTGTGTGTGTGTGTGTGTGTGTGAGAGAGAGAGAGAGAGAGAGAGAGAGAGAGAGAGAGAG
>JARFNW010091222.1:0-13114 GCA_031763155.1 Dirona albolineata
TATATTGTTTAAAGAAAATTAATTCATGGTTAGGTTTTTGTTTTTATAGATATAAAAAAAACATTTATAAAGCAAAGAAATCAAAACAAGTGTACTTAAAGGTGCTATTACTTTTACAATCAATGTTTTATATCAATTTGAATTATTAAGCTACTTGGATGTATATATGGCTGTTGTTACTTTCTTGCTCTTTTGCACTTACTAATCACATATATCAGAGGTATAATGATCTGGTGAGTGTTGGTGATATAAATTAATGGGTATAATATCAGTGAGAGATGATAATGGTGTTATACAGTAGTCTCCACGTAAGAGCCCACTTCCTACACACACTGGTCCAGCATGGCAGAGAATAGCCCACGACTCCCAACCATAAACTCCACTGAAAGAAAGACACCAGACGCTTGTCAAAACCAACCATCTGTACTTATAATGTCGGGACACTATCAGATGACTTACACCTTACATATTTAGCGTAAGTTTACTCCTCTAAGAACCTGGTTTGCCCAAAGAAAAATCTGCAGAGGGGGATCTCGCTTTTGAAGTTGATCTGAGACGATGATAAAGACTTTTTTTCCCCTATTAATCGTGTAACAACCCGTCAAAGAAAAATGGTCAATCTAATGGTGAGATGTCTACTGCTAGACTTCTGACACAACATACTATTTTCTTCTATTGTCAATGCGTACAAGTACAAGCACCAGAAATTGTAACGCTCTCTTAAGTGAAATCCAAGACTTTGGCCCACATAAGAGCTCGACTCTCTTGTCGTAAGGATTGGGCTCTTGGGCGTACACTACTGTGTTGCTGTCAGTGGTCAGTAAACCTATAACATGTGTCAAAAAGATATCTCTAATGGCTGATGCATCCTAACAAATATTGTAACCACTAACTCCCTTGTTATTTGTTTTTACAATAGTGATCTGTATAGCAGCAAGATTTCTCTCTCTTTTTTTTTCTTCATGAACTTGCAAAAAATTGCCATCACTGTGTTTAAATGTTATTGTTTTTTCATATATTATACTTAAACTTTTATACTGCCTTTCTTTTGATTCACTTTTTTAACATATTGTTGAATATTTGTGCCTTTTAGAATATTTTTAACAATTTGCCATCTCATTCATCTTCAGCACTTTTAACTAACTCTGAGTGCACCAGATCTAGCTAGTTATGGAAATGTTTTTCATGCTGAATTTCCTCAATGCTTTCTTTATCCAACTCAATTGCTTTCCAGAAATACTTGTATTTTTTAATCTAAAAGAGTCGCCTGTCTTTTCTTTATAGATTGCTATTATGCTGTTGGCCAGAGATTGTGAGATCCAAGTTTCAAATCCTGGCAGTGTTTGGCCTGTTTAATTTTTCTATGCTTGACTTCCGTGCAAATGCACCTGGTTCAGGCAGAGAAATGTATTGTTATTGTCACAGTGTGATTCGCTTAATAAGCTGCTGTACTCTATGCTCCTTGGGGAGTTGAAATCTACTTTGAATGGCGACACGGCCTGCTGGGGGATAAACGATCTAATGTAATATCTATTAGCCTGAACTCGTACAGGGATATTTTTTAACCCAACTTTTTAAAAAATTATCTGTATTTACTATTACTGTTATAATATGAAACAACACCGCTTAGACCTAGAGATGATAGAGAGTTAGCAGATTTAGGAAAAACAGTGACACACTAATTTACATTTGAGGTAATTAGCCATTTATTGCGGCTAGAATGTAGCCAATTCTTTCCCAACTTTTGATCATAATTTCTATTTTGAAAAAGAGAATAGGTTTTTTTTCTCCAATTCACGCAACATGTAAAACAAGTCAAAATTTGGTTATCCTAACTTTGAAACTTTGAAGATTAAACAAAAAACAAAGTTTTATTCATAAATGTTTTACATGGTACTTAAGCAGACATTCATGATCACCTATAACTATAACTATCCACAATGATATGATTTTGGAGTTGCATCACCTGCACAATGTTGAGATCATTAAAGTATACTTACTCTGAAATTCACCAAGAGATAGAGGGGGGGGGGGGGGTGTCTGCACATGCAATGTCACGTAGGTTAGGTTCTAGAATATTGTATATTATGCATTTTATGATTAAAGTAGGCTAGGGAATGCAGAAGTGAGTGGAAGGATAAGAAAAAGTTGAGACAATAACCTCATTGAATCTTTTAATTTTAACTGTTTTAGGAATATTTTTTTCATCTTCATACTAATGATATAATATCACGGGTACAAAGAACATTTCAGGGTTTCCCCTTTTTCAGCTTACAGACAAGATGACAATGACATTAAATAAAAATTCTGTGAGTTGTTACTAAGAATAATATGACATGCATTTTTGGTGTAAATATCTATTACTTATTATTTGTATATTATGATCTGCTGTAGTTAGTTTAAAAGTCAGATAAATAAATGAAATTTATACTCTTTGATTCCTTCTCTTTGTTTTTTAGATGTTTGTGAGTGTATGTTGTTTTAATTTAATGTGTAAACTTACTTGAGACCAAATATTATGCTATATTATTCATATCCTAAGGGTGCAAGCACAGTGGATCAGCGTTTCATCCTTCGACCCTCCCACATAAATGCGTTGTGCACGCTTCAGTAGACCCGCCTTTGTTGACCCTGGTCCCTTCCCTTACCCAAACGTAAAAAAAAGTGAGGGAAAGTCAAATAACATTAACATCAGCACTAATATTCTCATCCCCTCTTTATCCGCCTCGAGCACATTGCATGGCAATTTTTCTTGTATAATTTGCTGATTCTCTCTTTTGGTGTACGTACATATGAACCCAGAACCTTTGATCACTGCTGTTCAAAAAAGGCAAGCCCTTTACGACAATCTGTCCTATTTTGTATGGAAGGTCCAACCTTTTCCAAAAGCAGATTAAATGTTGCAGGCTTCATCCTTATGTAAGTCAAACATTTCTCTTCATCGTGCAAAACATCTTGGGTCTGCGCTGATGGATCCTATAAACCCAGTATCGACAAATATTTTTATGTCTTCTCTTGCACCATTATAGCAATATCAACTGCATAGCTTCACCACCTCCATATGAATGACGAAGTGTGTAGGTAATTATAGTAAGTTCAGCGAGTCCAAAAGGTGATGAGAAGCTGTGCCGCTTTCTTCCATAATTGCCTCCTTCACCTCACCATTTTTTTATGGAAGGGAATAGGGTTAAAGCACGATCCACTGTTGGAGCCATGTTACAGCATGTTCATTACATATAACATGGGCCTAAATGATGCACACTGTGAGAGGTATCAGAACCTACCATCACTATGCCTTTTGTGTAGGCACCCAATCAACAAAACAGCTGAACATTATGGAAGATACTGGGTTCAAAATCAGCTAGAAATGTTTGTTTTTTTTTATATTAATTTTGTTACACTGATGTTAACATAGTTCCAAGGTACCATACTTAAAACTATCCACACATTTCAGATCTATCCACAAGTGGAAATATTGCATGTATTTTCCCCCTTTGATCTCTGTCTTATTTACTCGAAGATGCATGATTTTAGCTTCTTTTAAAAAAATCTTTTTTAATTATAGAAGATAATACATACTATTCTGTTTTAAGTTCGTAAAAGATTATTATATTAATTTTTATGTGAGTGGGTTTCAATTGGATATCATGAACAGTTTATTTTATGATTTGTAAAAAAAGAGGGTATTTTCATATGTTTCAACTTCCTTTATTCTAATTTTAGAGAAAGAGGTCACGCTGATTGCTAAGGTGAATTCGATTTAAAAATAAAAATTCCACACAAAAACTAAACTTCCAGTTAAAGGGAAACCATTCAATGAATTATAGTCGCAACTCCTTCATTTGGGAGTTAGTTTCGTTTTTGCTCATCGCTATATTAAAAAATAATTATTCAGAATAGTTTCTGAACGTCTTCAATGAGTTAACATGCATTCTGTTTTGTTTACCTACATTCCTAGGGCTCTGCGTTTCATTACAACCCTATCCACAATCTTCTGTAGTTGCTTTTATGACGAGGCAATCAGTGCAGTGACGTCATCTTCATACCCTATATTATTATCTGCCATCCAATCATCCTTAAAACCTTCATATCTCAGAAAACAAATAATTTTTCAACACTCCAAAAAAAGTTGATTAGTTTTTCAATTATACTTATACACTAATAATTCCATCAGCCAAAATTTTTATTTCTGACTGATTTGAACTAATCATAAAACATAGATATTCATTTGCAGAAATGAAACCAACAAATCAAAAGTCAATTAAAGTTAAAGCCAGAAATCTACTAAAGAAATCAATCAAAGCCAGAAAAAATTTATCATGGTATAAACAATGAAGTTTTATTGATAAATGAAAGACACTTAAAGCTAAATTGCATCTAAAATGCTGCCACTAATGGTGTTTAAGTAGTGCACAATTGTTTTATATTTATATGACAATGTATGCATGAGAAGGATGGAATTATTTAAAGCACTGAGTGTAAAAAGACTGAGAAAAACAAATCATGATTATAGATACAATTATTCTATTACAAAATGGTTTTTTTTAATCACAGACTGTACAAACTTTACAGCATATAAATATCATAGAATGGAACAATACATTATATGGCGTCACAATAGAGCAATGAAAACTGGCAAATTCTACAAAACATTTTCTTAATTATGTATTTTTATCCAGTCGACCAAAAAGTTCTGTAACTCTGGAGTGGATGCTCAAAATCTAGATAATGTCTTTGACCATCTCTGGGTTAAGTTGGACACATGCCATGGGTAGCAGAGTTGGACACTGACCAACATATCCAAGTATTTATGGACTCATTGCATTGGACTTCATTCAATTCTATTTGTTTTGTTTCCGAGCAGGCAATATTAAATTGTCATTACTTGGGTGCAATTTAGTGCACACTTGGAGCAAAGTGATTTTCGTTCCTCTAATCACCTATAGTATAAAACAACGGTTGAGAATTTTAAAATTATTAACATCCAAAAAGTGTATATCATTTGCACAATCTGCATAGCCCTTATGAGAAAAATGATGATATGTTTAAAATTTCATGGCACTTAAAAATCACAGAGAGTAATAAATAATTCAAAGGCTTTCCACACTCTTTACGTTCAACAATATTTCAGCTTATACAGGTCTAAGGTAAATGTCAATAATGTCATTAAAATCTACAAAATGCAAGCATAAAGATAAATATATCACGACAAAATTTGCAATTATAATAGTTTTTTGTGATAGAAATAAACACAAACCTTTCTAAATGCACCATTTGAATGGTTTAAAGAGATATTTGTTGCAAATTGAACACAAAGAAAAAGATTTCGAATGCGACAAAATATTATAAATAGCAATAGCAGTGATGACCGATAAACATTAGCAAGGATACAAACAATTAATCTCATTTTGAGTGGAGGAGTGTTAAGCAAAAAAAATGTACATTGCGTTTAAAGTTAAAACATATTTTTTAAATCTAAATTTTTTAACCAAATGTCTGGTTAATCATAGTAATATGGTTAAAACTTGGAACAGCCTTACTTTTCAAATGAAAAAATATAAATCCATTAACGATTATAAAAATGTCATTGGTAAAGAGCTCCATACTTTAAAATATGTATATGATGAATAATTACATATCCATATGATATTTGTTTTCTTTTAATATTTATGTCTCTAAATTTGAAATGATAACTGTGAGATGAGGGTATTCAAAGGTCATTTGATGTAGTTAATCCTTAACCGTGATATGAATAAATCAAAGAATTAATAGAATGTCTTGTAGGTAAAGAGGGTAAAAGTTGCATCACAGAGATTGAAGAAATAATGTGAAAATTATATAAATGCATGATCCATTTTAAAAGATAAACTAGAAAACAATCATCTAAAAAGAGGAAATCACACACAAAAACATTTATCAATTTTGTATATCGTATGATAAAATAGACATAAATCTTTTCTAAAAGCATTGTTTGAATGTTTTAAAAGGAAAGTGAATTTATTGCTGTTATCTATCCTTTGTGTAAAGAGAATAATAATGTTATCACAAATATTAACACAAAAAATATTTATTTATAAATATATATTTTTTTAATCCACACGGGTTAAAAATAAATAGTTATCACATAAATAGATATGTGCAATAGAAATAGGGATATGCCTTCCCTTAAAGCATGGTTTCAATGGTTTAAAAGGGAAGTGAATTAATTGCAGTTAGCCGTTGTGTATATAGAACAATATTTTTACAAATGTTAACGCCCAAATTTTTAAAAACCATAAATTGATTTTTTAAATCCTTACCGGATAAAAATTAATACTGGATAAAAATAAATACTTATCACGTAAATCGATCTCAGATTGAATACAATAAAAATTGAATTCAAATGAACAATAATTTATATTCACACACAAAACTAAATTATGGTCTAGCAATCTTATTCTTTTAAAAAAATTGATTTTGAGAATGAAAGAATTGCTCACACATTTACTTTTAAAAAGTAACTATAGAAATATTTCAACATTCATAATAATAATATAACCAAATGCTGCCATTATATGATAGGGAACCAGTGGCCTCGTTTATAGCCTATATGGATAAACAGATACCACAATTGAGCATGTAACTATAATGTAACACTACAGCAACACATTGAATGTAACAAAATAATGAGGTGGGATGTCAAGCATGTAAAAAATTACTGCATAAATTTGGATGGGGCATAACCCACTGTCTGCAGAGATGGATGGATGTCAACAACGAAGCTATGAAGACCTGCAGCTTTCCAAATCATCACGCCTCATCTTCGTCGAGTACAACTCGTATTTCGGCATCCTTAGGTTCTGTCATATCAATACGAATTCCTGAACGAAGTAAAAAAAAAAGGAAAAAGTAAAGAATTACAAATAGAATGACTTTTGTTTTGGATAGAGCTAATTGAATTAAAGTCAATTTAGGCGTACCTTCTTTTCTAAACAAAGCCTTACTACCATCCAGATGGCAATATCTAGTTTTATTCAGATCTGAATTATTGAAGCTATATTTACTCTCTCTCTCTCTCAATGTATTGAGCATATGCAGATGCTATAGATATCTTATATTATATTTCGTTGATGCTAGGTACTTTAATAAAGAATTATATTTCATTCATTCTAGTTTGGGCGAAGATTGAGAGAGAATTTGTTTATGGTTTTATTCAGGTGAAAACAAGGCAGAGAGGAAGGTAACAGTAACAGTGAACAGTCTCATCAGTTCATGTCAATGCGTGCCACTGGTGTTCGTAGTGACGTAAGTGTCGCTACATAGGCCCCCCACCAGCACTCACATGATTAAGATGTCGTGCAGGGCATGCTTTAATAAAGAATTATATTTCATTGATGCCAGGCACTTTAATAAATAATTATACTCATAAATGTTTAGATCAAGTAGCAATTAAAATAACTCACCTAGATATGTTGGGAACCGTGGACATCCACCCTTGCTGAGTTCCTGGAATTTGTAGGTGATGATGCTGCCAATCTTGGGGGGACGATTCCTGTCTTTGTCAGTCAGCCTAGGGATGACATATACATATATACGTGATAATATTCTTTCTAGACATCAATACATAGTCTAGCTGTAATGATATTACCTATTCCAGCTGTAACTGTAATACTATAAGCACAGTGGTCAAGTTGATTAGACATTGCACTTCCAATTGTGTTAGTTCTAATACCACTTAATATTGTGCTGCACTGTTATATATTGAAAAATATACTTTACTGAGATTGCCTCATTCAACCCAAGTGTAGAAATGAATACCATCGATTGATATGCAGGATAAGCTGCACATACGAAACAATGACGTGGCATTTGAAATTTTTATATATGTATGCTTATTGTACATGATAAAAGATATGAAAGAGATGTATCAATAGTTATATTATACCAAATTGTTTTAAAAATTAAATAAATGATCATATTAACAACAGCTAAATAAATTTTTAGAATAAAAAAATGTAAAAATATGAATGTGAGCTATAACACATACCCTGATCCTACTGAAAATTCCATTCCACAAGCCATTCGGCACCGAAGAGCTCCAGTGCGATGTTGGTTGACTCCTTTTCCTCTTTCATGACGTATAACTATAGCCTGTAGAAAGTAAGAATTTGAAACAAATACTGTATATGTAACAAGTATGAAAATAGACTTCGCCAAGTTAAACAGTATACAGTCAATGACAGTTATTCCAAAATCATCGTTAGTTAAACATGAGTTTACTTGTCGTGTTTGTTTCATTTTTGTCATACATCCAATATCTTAATCTGATAACATTAATGAGAGATGATTTGAGAGCATCATTTTTAGCGTACTCTTGATCAATTTTTATTCTTCCTTTCTATTACAGTTATACATGCTTGTTCTATATAGCTATTTCTCTCCTAGGTAAAAATGAGGAAAAAAATGTCCATATTTCAATCTAATTTTCGTCATATCCTAACTTTTTTGAAGCAAATAACTATAGCGTAGGTAGTGAATTTTTCTTTATAATGCTCTTACCTCAGCATCATAGAATTTCTTGATCTTGAGCAAAGTTCTGGATCTTGTGGCTTCATAGATAGATTTAGGCTGGCGAATCATAAGACCTTCTCCCCCTATATTTAGAATACGGGTCAACATCTGATCCAGCTGTACCTTGTTTACACACTTAGTTTGTTCCACAAACACACCATACTTTGGCCTGTAAATGACACATTGGACGTGTTAGTTAAGTGTGTACGCCACAACATGCTAATTCTAGATTATCTTAATATTATAATGAGTTTAGTTGTTGGTCCTTTGGGACAATGTTAAGTCAAATCAAGAGACAACTCCTGTTTTAAGTAAATCTGCAATAGGAGATTTGTGCCAGAACCTTGAAAACTTTGAAAGGTCCTGACAATCAAGTCCGGGATTTGAACACTGAACCTCCACATCCCAAAGTGATTGTCTTAGCAAGTACTCTAGGGACACCCCCGTAGTATGGTTTCAAGGTGTGGATATGACAATGGTTGAGGTAACCAATAACAAAATGGAGTGTTTGACAATATTTGCAAGATGATTTCCAGCAGACAAGATTATAATAAGATGGCAATAACCCATTCTTTAAAAATCATTTCCCCAACCCCTGAGAGACAAAGTCTCTAAAAAAAGTAATGTATGAGAGTCATATTATCATACATTTGAAAAACTGTATTTCGTAACTATCAATAGATTAGTTATTAATGTTTTTTATGGGCATAATACCTACTTTCTACTTCTGCTTATGGTAATAATCTGAAATACTTCAATTCAAATGGACCATTTCAGAGTCTGTGTATAACTATAATAATATGAGAAGAGATGGGTTTCCACCAAGCCGCAACTTTCTAACATTAACACGTTGGTTGGAACTTACTGAACTTCTTCAAAGTATTCTTTGATGGTGTTCATTCTTTTCTCAAATGGATCTTTTCCCATGTGTGGTCCATCAAACACCTATATCAATATATATAAAATATTAAAAGTCATCAGTATTGAATCACTATATCTACAAAAATTGTTTAAAAAAAAACAAAACTGATGCCAAAACATGACACCATGGCAAATCAATCTATCCAAATAACATTACCACAAACTGGTAAAGCTATATGAGGCAGACTTAGCTAGGTGTGAGTCTAGAATTGCAAGCAGTTAATCGGGCGATAATAATTCAATTGTGAAACCATTTAATCAAGTACTTCGGTCACAATATTTGATTCTATATATTACCTCTTACTCTTACATTTCAGTATTGTTGGTAAAACATCTTGCCCAAGGATAACCATGAAACACTGAAAGCTGGATTCTATCAAATCAATGTTGATGTGTTTCTTTGATCAAATTCCAGTCAAAATTGTCATTATCTTTTTCTGCACCAGCCTAGTGTGCAATTGATACACCATCATATAATGGCCATGTTTTACTAAAGATCTAAAAATCAACACTTACATAGTACTTAATATCTTTCCATTTTGGGCTCTCTGCAGTCTTCACGATGCTCACTGTCGACTGAAATTGGCCTCGCCCACCAAACAGTTCACCATCCAAATGAATGTCTTTGGGTAGATCCTACAAATATAAATATAAATTCAGGTGAAATCATTTAAGAAAGTCAATTGTAATAGTAAGAGCTGTGAGGCCTAAATAATATCTTATACATTTCTTTTTGTAAGTATTAAAATTTCTAATATTTTCCTTTTGAATTGAACATTTGACAATATTTTACCTTAGTGAACCATTCAGGTGCATAGAATGCATTTCCAAGTCTTGAATAAAAACAGGTTCCATTCCAGAATGCTCGTACACCATCCAACTTTTCACTAATCCACCAGCCCACAGGGTTATTTGCCCTTGAAAAAAGGAAAACATGAGTTTGCATAACAACTTAGATAAGATCACAACATACTCAAGTTCTAATCATTTGTTTGTTTATTAAACAAGAGACACAATGGCAAACGTATAGCCATGTTAACAGTAAGATGACAATTTGAGTCATTCAAGCAGACAAAGGCTGCATTAGAAACTGACTCAGCCAGCCTCCGAGATCAAAAGATCAAAAGATCCTGACAACTCCTTACAGACTATGTTGATATATTTTTCAATTAACAAATCAATTTTTCAATGTTTAGCAATCATTAGTGTCAGGCATTTGGTATCAAAATTTTTTGTTGGTGTAAATTTTGTAACAGTAAACAAATAAATCATTAACGAACATGTTTTTACTATAACTAAAAGTCTTTGAATGTAATTATTGTTTAAGTTACGAAGCAGGTGTATGTGCAAGTATTTTCAAAATGCTTACTTTTCATCATACTTGTGTGCCAATAGTAGATTAACATTAATGTGCTGCTTGATGTGTTTGGCCTTTGGCTTTGCATTGGCTGTCGTTCTCGTCTTCTCAAAATCGTCTCCATTATACTCTTTCAAGTGCTTACACGTTCTTTCGTTGATTGGTGCACGCTGTGCAAGGAAACCTTTACATCTGGAAGTGATTCGCAGTAACAATTAACATGGATGAAGTACATTTATTTTGTACATGATTACAAATTTACTAGTCGAAGAAGCTTGGAAGCTTTCTATGTACTATTATATTATGTTAAGTCCAGTATTTCTTCAGACATAAAACCATTTTCAACATAAATGTAGGATAGCTGATATGGGGAACACCTTTGAAATGTTAAAATCTAGTAACATATTTCATTGATTAAATATCAGTCACAACTGAATTAATCATTTTTCACCACCTCTGTATATAATAATAATAATAATAATAATAATAACAATAATAATAATAGTAATAATAATAATACAATTATCGTTTTTAATCATATTATTCATAGAAAAATAATAACTCCTGGGTGTTCAGACTTACGAGCAAGAGTAGATATCCCCATCTCTCTTAAGTGTGAATCCTGAATCAAAGATAACAGAACCTCCATCTTCTAGAGCATTCAAGGGACCTTTGTTTTTACTACGGGTTGGTTTATCATTTTCATCATCTACAGGAAGGAAATACAAAGGCAGAAACTATATTACTGAGCTCCTGACATAGATCTTAGCTACTGATTACAAATATTTCAAGAATTCCCAAGGTAGATGATTCTAGATGTACACAGCAAAAATACTAGATCGAAAGTAAAGACAATGCAAAATTAGAAATGAAACGAATTGAAACCTCAATGCAATGGGACCATCAGTAGCGTACTAGCAGCCATGAAATAAGTGACACCAAGCTAATAATTATGTTGCATTGTAAGAGGCAATTCTGGAACAGGTAAAAACTTGTATTGAAATATTAAAGAAACATTTGAAAAAGGTAAGAAGAATCTCACCTTCAGGCATGTCATCCCCAGGATGGCAAAATTCTTGCAAATGATTTTCATTGCTCTGGTAGCATTTCTCCCAATATTTACATTTTTCCTTCTTTGGGCTGTAATGTATTGGTTTTGGAGGTTCTCCGTTCTTATCAGTGGTACTGCTACCTGCTGCCTGGTCACTATTATCAGACGATGCTGCAGGCTTTGGGGATGCTTTCGCCTTGCTGTAATCAACTTTGATCTTTTCAACATTACTGTCGTCAAATTTCATTATCTTGGCAGGCGACTTTGATGTTGAGGCAGTAGCTTCTTCGTCCTTTTCATCTTCGTCGTCCGATTTACGCTTTCTGTTCTGATTGTCAAGTTTTGCTTTCTTTGGTGTAGTTTTGCCTTTGTCATCTTCCTTTTCAGCTTCATCGTCTGAGTTGCGTTTCCTCTTGCCAGTGGCCTTCGCTGTCGGCATTTCCTCATCCTCATTGACACTCATGTCATGAACAAGTCGCTGCCATAGAAAAAAATTAGAAGTGGATACGTAAGCATATATAGGTAAAGAACTTAATTGTTTAGTTAGAAATTCATGAAGAGAGTGAAATCAATTTTCCACTTTTTTTTATCTTTTTTTTTTATATCTTTAAATTGTATAAAAATCAACTGATGACAAACAAGGGTATTTGATCATTTCTGTAAATCGTACCAGACAGTACCAGTAAAGTCATAACAAAAACGAAACAAACAATCCCCCCCTTCCACACCCCCCGCCCTAATAAATCAAGATTACAATACAAAGGCACAAAGCACCAAATAAATTCCCAGAATAAAAAATTGAATGTTAATTCAAAGAAACAATACTTACAGGCTTAGCTATGACCTTAGTAGATGGAGCATCATCTTCATCTGAAATTTGAGTAAAAAGAAGAAAACAAAACAAACATAAACACACTGTTTTCTTTAGTGAGTTGATTATCAATGGATATAAGACTAAAACAAATTACAATAAGATTTAAGGTAGACAATCTATGGTTGGCATGTGATTGAAATAGGCAGACCTTTCCTTGCGGAATACAATATTTCAGAACGTCACTAAATCCGTCTGGAGAAAACAGGAATAACCAAGAGACCCATTGGAGAACGGAGAAAGAGAAAAGGAGGAGATCGGTTTGGTTCAGTGGTAAAAGTGATGATGTGTAAACAATTGTGACAATGATAATGTTATCAACAACACTCCCTCTCACTTCCCCCCCCCCCTCTCTCTCTCTCTC
>JARFNW010091333.1:0-13113 GCA_031763155.1 Dirona albolineata
GTGCGTGGTTTTACTACACATCAACACACCCACCCACACATACTACACATCCACACACACGACATATACTACACATCATATTATAATTTATGCTCGTCAGATTGGCGATTACATTATTACTTATTTCGCCAACCTTTTTAATGGAGAATGAAAAGGCTGCTTCCTTAATCTCTTGTGTGAGCCTTCTCCACCCTTCTTTGGTTTTGATCTACCGCTCTTAGATAGTCCATGTCTCTTTCAGATTTTAGAATCATGGTTGGATCCTTGAGGCGGACGACGACGACGACGACGACGACGACGATGATGATGATGATGATGATGATGATGATGATGATGATGATTATGATGATGATGATGACGGCGACGAAGGCAACGGCGACGACGACGATGACGATGACGTTGATGATGTTGATTGTAATATTTTTCCTCCCGTTAGCAATGCATCAATATATTTTGCATATCATAAACTTGGTCTATCTAGTTTAACATAATGGAAAACCCTTCTCTGTCACTTCTTTTATATCATATCATCATACCGATATCCCAATGTTAAAAGAATTCGAAGAGATGACCTGTGACCTTATACACAGTCCTTACATTAACTGGTAACACATTTGTGCACGCCTTGAATTAATTAACTACCATAACTACGTTATGTTTTGAGTAGAATTCAATTCAGTGTTGAAGGACGTAAAATAGGATTGTGCTAAAAAGTGCTAACAGTTTAGGTAAGGACTGTGAATACGGATCGCCCCAGGGATTTTAAACATTGTCTACTGCTATACTACATCTTAAAACCTGCTGCATTTATTGTATCTCGTAATTACATTATACACATACCATGTAAGAATCATGTAAGAATCATCATTTGATATCGAAATATGATTGTAAACATAATCCACTGCTATGCTACATCATAAAACCTGCTGTACAGACTCTCACAATTATATTATACACATAATATCATGTAAGATTCATCATATCGAAATTTGTAATAAAACATGATTGCTGCACATTGAAACGGATAGCGCATCCATTATTATGTTTATCCATGCTGTTGGTACAAATGCTTGTTGAATGGAAAGGAATCAGAATGGTAGTGAAATAATGTAACAGTGCCAGTGAGAGACAAGAACAGATAACAGAAAAAAAAAGATTTTCGTCGACCGGGGGAATCGAACCCATGCCTACCACGGCAACTCCGCCTCGCCGTAAACAAAACAAGCCCACTCTCGACTAATCCGCCACCCCCAAGGAATGGAAGGAGTGAGGGCTGCCAGATGCTAAAAATCCGATGACATCACATCGCAAAGAACATGACACGGCTCTCCCTACTAGACCACAAGTGTCCGCTCCTTCTTCATTTATTTGCTGTATAAATGGAGTGGATAAGAAGAAAAAAAGAGCAATTCTTACCTGCTCTTGTATCTCTGGGTGTGTGATCATATAAAGGACTGACCACTGGAGCGCGGCGGCGATCGTGTCAAAGCCAGCACCAGTGTTTTATGTTTTCTGTGTTTGTTAGCTGGTGAAACGTTATTTGTTTTATTACTTGTTTTACAAGCTATACCATTTTCTTTCTTTTTTACTTTGCATACCTCTTTTTGGTTATGTCCTGTTGGCATGTTGGAATATTATTTCATTCCCTGCAGCATCATATTTACTTTTATCCCAAACACGAACCATACCCCCGCCTCCCCCCCCCCCCGGTCCTGTCAAGCAAGACTATTATGGTGCAGGACTCGCTCATGTTTAAATGAAACAAAGGCTTTGAACTGCACTTGTTTTACAGGCAACTTTCGTTACAAGCAAAATTGACTTTCAAGAAGGACAATCCAATACATCTCTGTCAAAATATATATTTTTGCTGTTATCTCCCTTGAAAGAAAAACTGCACGGTTTCGACTGTCACACGAAAGCTAATATTTAATTATGATAATTTGTATCACATGATAATCATTGTCATTGTCGGATACTTTAAAATCAAATCAAGGGTTGTATTATCACGGTCTGTAGTGGTTAAGTCAATCGCCTTTTGTTTGAGAAGTCGCGGGTTCGATTCCCGGCGGAAGCACTTTATTTTTTTCTCTAGTAGTCCTTGATCCCAATTTTCGACGCTGCGCTGCGGCTAACATCTGGGTTATTCCGGTCTACCCTCGGAATGAAAAAAACCTCAAACCAACAAGTGAATAATGAGTTGCTCACAAAAATGTATTTTATAAGTAAATGATCCACGAACTGTGTTCAAAATCATGGCTTGGTTGTAACGAGTCGGTCCGATTGTTCGGCAAGGCGGTGTTGTCGTGTCAAGCATTGGTCCGATCGCCTATTTCGACTATCATTTTTCTTTCATGGTTGTTGTCTCTCACTGGCTGGCACCGTAACATTTTCATACTATCATGATACAATCACCTCGGTAGGGATGCTTCTTTGGTGAAATCTCCTCAGTTTCTATAACTGAGGGTGAACACCTGAGGCTACAATACCATGTTGTCTGGTCCAGATATGAGCAATATTGAACAATGTATTGCTTCTTGTACCAAACAAGGTTTATTCACACCGTGGGCTGATCCCCTGCTTGCCTTAAAAATCTTAATCCATAGATTTTCCAGCTCTGTATCAGGCCATGTGTACTAGTGTGGCACAGACTTACACTTAACCTGGATACATTTTACCAGGGTCTGCGCATCAATGCCTTCTGCCTTGTACACTGTCCTCGGCCAGACACAGAGCTGGTCCCTACACTATTTAATCATGGTACTATAGGGAACAGATAAAAAAAGTTCATAATTATCACAGATTATAAGTGAAATGTGTATGATATGAGATTTTCACCACGATAAACGTTTGACAATACAGTTCAGTCAACATCTCGGGGCTGTAATAATTTGATGACTTTAGCTCGGCCTATGCATTCAGTATACAATGCAGCGACTGGAAACTGGAAACAAAAAAATGAACCTGCCCTTTACCCTGGTAAAGCCTACGGTTTAAGTCTTTTCAGTCTTGCATACCTTACAATACAAACAGCAAAGCACTGAATTACAGGAGATATTTGTTGAATAACTTGTAAATGGACTTGCCTTACAGACAAGCAAATTATTATTATTATTATGTAAGTTCTTCTGAAACAGCCAACAAAACCTTATACCTATACATCCCCTCCTGAGTAATAAACAATAACCCGATTGCCACACATCTAGCTACGAGCTGGGCTTTGAGCCGCACTGCAGCCGTGCAGTAATAAAGTTTTGATGAATTGTAGTTGGAGTGGCCACACGACAACCGTCCACTGCATGGTGGACTCCGAAGTTACACTTACAGTGATAGCCGCTCGGCCACCGCTTGGTCACAGCGCAGTGATATCACGGTTCGACATGTGGCCACACTCTTCCTGAATAAGGAACAATAAGACAAGTCAGTGATCAAGTCTATTAATACATCACAACTAAACAGAACAACATATTCAAGTTAACTTATTGAAAGTTTCAATTTTCCTCCGGCCCACTTGACGAGTACAATGTTCATCGTACTTCAGCTGGGCTAGTGAGCTAACCTAAGAACAACAGAGGGTCCATATTCTTCATAACTTTGTTTGGATATCAGCAATGGCTGAAACGATGTAAGCGATGCAAGAATCGATCCGCCTATCCATACAGAATATGCCGATTCGGCAGGATTATGTACTCTCAGTCTCAACGATGCCGGAAATCTTTTTTCCAATTCTACTTTCAATCTTTCTGTCATTCCTGGGAACTTTGCTGACCTGCCAGACAGAATTATGCCGCAAGCCATATTAGGTCGTGTATCAAGCTCACAGCTTTGGATAGCGTTAAAGATCATGTCCTGAATCCCAACAAGTCCGTGGAAACCAAACATGGATGGTTGGAAGAGAGCCTCTGTACACTGAATTCGCTCTTCTTTAATACTTATGTCACTTCCGTCACTCAAATTATACAATTCTTCCATGTCTGATGATTTCTTTGCACGATTCATTTCTAATTCAAAATCAAGAGCTGTGTAGCATAACCTTTCTTTAATGTCTCGAACAATTTCAACTTCGGATGTAGTCGTAAAGCTGCTTCCTCTCTCGTATAGAAGATTTTGTAAACAGTGTGTGACATCCCTACCAGCAAAATCTTGGCGTTGAATACCATCAGCCATACAGTGGCTTTCCCAATATGGAGCAGCAAAGGAGACTCCGTCTCCAATGTTGACCATGACTCCTGAGTTTCTACCACAAGCATAGAGGACAAGAGGATTTGAGTCTGATAGAAAGAGGGAGGGAACGTTGAATGTTTCAAACATCAGCTGAGCAAGATTTTCTTTGTTAGATCTGGGATTGAAAGGCGGTTGTGAAAACAAGATAGGATGTTCTTCAGCTTTGGCATCAAGCTGCTCATAAGTGTGCGCCATAAGTTTTTCCATATCATCCCAGTTTGTTACGATTCCACGTTCAATCGGATATCGTAAAGACAGAAACTCCTTCATCTTCTGTGCTCCACATCCTACAAACCCTTCAGACATTACGTCGTGTTGATCATGTGGAAATCTGGAAGATCCGAGAACGGATGGAAACACCGACTGCGGAGCGTCATCTCCAGCAAATCCTGCCTGGAATGAACCAGAGCCTACGTCTAACACGATATTGTTGATTTCGTCCATATCATCCATTTGACCCTCACATACAGCTCTGTTAACTCCTGTAATGACAAATGCTGAGAAGGAAGAAAAAATGAAAAAATATAACAATGGTTGCCGAACTTCACTTTTCAAAAAAAAAAATTATATTGATTAACCTCACACTTACATAGCCCTGTTAACTCCTGTAATGACAAATTCTTTGAAAGAAGAAAAAAAGGAAAAATATAATGTTGGTTGCCAAATTTCCAAATTTAATTTCCCCAAAAAATGAAATAATGATAAACCTCACACATCCCTGTTAACTCCTGTAGTGTCAGATGTTGTGAAAGAAGAAAAAAAAGGGAAAATATAACATTAGTTGCCAAACTTCATTTCCCCAAAAAAAATTGACATTGTTTACATCCTATAGTGACAGATGTTGCGATACAAGCATAAAGGGAAAACATAAGGTTGGATGCCAAACTTCATTTATCCAGAAAAATATAATATATAGCTAAGTACAAATGTTTAACTTTGAAATTTTAGTGTTGATTCCAGAAATAGACATTGCTTGGGGGTATCCCCGCAGTGCAGCGCCGAAAAGTAGGCAATAGGAATCAATTTTATTGACCAAGGAAAAAATACAAATCACAAAATACTGAAAGTGAAAGCCTGACTCAAACCCCATCATTGGTGTGGTCAGTGCAACGTCTTAAACCTTTTAGTGTTAGTTTCAGCCACTGAGCCTCCTGGTGGTGACTCAATCCACTTCTTTACTATGTGAGTGCCTGTGCTCTATTTCATGTCAGTGACAGCTCAGCAGGCTAGTCACTCCTCAGTGTCAGTACTCAGTTACACAAGTTCTACTTCTGTTACTGTTCCTGACTAGTGTTTCAGTCAGTGTGATTATGACCATGACTAAGAGCAAAGGGACTCGAACCCCGCAGCAAGGGATTGCTTCATCAGCTAGAAACTTTGGACCTTTATAACATCTATCTATACAGCCCAGATTCAGATCAGGACAAACTTCTTTTTCTACAATTACTTCCCCAGCTGAAATATGCTGCAACACACTCACAACACATTCGATGGTCAGCTGTGTGACAGTGACAGTGTGAGTGTGACTGATGAACTCTGAATCTGAACTGTGACTGTACTGTGAGTGAGGTGTCTCTACTCTGACTCTACACTACTCTCTTAACTTGTAACGTTTCTGTCAACAATCCCTGTCTACTCTATAATTGTACACGAAACTGTCAAGACAAAAATGCTAACCTATGCAAAATTAGTTATGCCAGACAAGACGATTTTTCACAATACACATTCACATAAAACCAGGAAATGTCGAGGCAAGTTCTCGCTTCATTGCTTGTTTTGTTACTAAAAATAGCCTTACTCGCCCAAAATATCCCAAGATGTGTCTCAATAGCTATCCAAGATATGCATGAATTTCCATGTTAAAACGTCCGTTTTATTACTATTACAAATTATAGTAGCCAACAGTAATCGCTGGTTACATACAATCAACAAGACAGTGAAGGCCTCTTTCTGTTTCCATCAGCTGTCCAGTGTAGAGCTGTTTTTGGTAAAGCGTGTTGGTCCATCCTAACAACATGACCAAGCCATCGCCATCTTCTTCTTTTGATCAGCATTTCTACACTAGAGCAGTTTGATTTTTCCAAAAGGTCCTCGTTGCTGATCTTGTTGGGCCAGAATATGCCATGAATCATTCTAAGGCATTTGTTTTGGAAGGTTTCCAATCTGTTGGTGATCCCTGCCGGTTAATAAACCTATCATTAATAATAATATATTTTTTCTATTTTCTGTTCTTGTCTCTCACTCTCACTGGCACTGTTACATTATCCCACTGTTATTCTGCCTATTTGATCATCAGTGCAAGCTCCCTCTTCATTTATTTTCATTAATAATACAGAGGGTCCCTGAGTAAAGTTCACTGAATAAAATCAGCCTGTTCATCGTTAGTTTAGGTAGACAAGCCTCTGAAAAGCTTGGAAAAGTCATTTAGACAAAACTGCCTGAGTCGTACTAAAAGGCTGGGACCCACTAGTTTATATGATCAGATGTTTTTCGGGGGTCAGAGGTTGATAAAGCAAGTGAGGTGATTTTCACTTTTACGTCTTGATAGAGCCCAGGTGGCAGCTAAGTTTTTTGGTTTTTTGTTTTATAAAAACCAAAACTCCCTTTATTCATCGCAGGGGGAAATTTGTCTTTAGGGTCTATTCTGAGGGTAGACCGGAATAACCCTGGCGTCAGTCGCAGAGCAGCACCGCAATGTGGGATCGAGGTCTTCCACCAGGGTATGGACCCGCAACCCCTCGAACCAAAGGCGAGTGACTTAGCCACTGCGCCACCGGCTCCCCAGTTGTCATATAACTGAATAGTAACCACTAGGGAAACAACAAAGTGTTTACTGGCAAAATGTATGGACCTCATGGTACATTGTTGTCCAATTTACTGGTAAAAGTATTTTGACGCAATGGGCTCATCATCTGCTTGTCTTTAATTCTTGATGCAGAGTCTCTCTAGCCATGTGTTAGGTGATGAGTGGTGTAAGTCCTCATTGACATTTGAAGTTACTTCCATTTGTCATGTACACCCTTCAGAGCTTGTCATATGGCTGGCCCCTACACTGCTTATTACGGTATAAAGGGGACTCGACAAATAAACAAGCTTCTTGATAGTTATAATCGAATAGATTTTGGAGCTTTGACTTTGAACTTTGATTATTAACATTTAAAAGTTACAAAAATAAATAAGTAATAGATATCATCAAATAATTACATTTGAACAGCACAGTGGGCTGATCCCCTGCTTGTCTTAAAAATCTTGATCCATAGATATTCCAGCTCTGTATCAGGCCATGTGTACTACGTATTGGGTCATAGACTTGCACTTAACTTGGATACATTTGTATCTTGGTCTGCACATCGATGCCTTCTGCCTTGTTGTACACTATCCTCGGCCGGACACAGAGCTGATCCGCACACTGTTTAATAACGATTCTTAAGGGAACAGAAAACAGATAAAATTTGAACAATTAGAAAGTTAAGATTCACAGAATTTAAAAAAGGACTGTGTATTTGTATACCAATATCAATTTATTATGTTAATGTTATCAAGTAAATTTCATTAAAAAAAATAATAAATATGGTATTCACTACACCACAGAACATAGAGTAAAGAAACTAACCTTTCACATATTTGGTAAAATATAAGTTAACAACATTATTATCTTTCTAGAAATGTAAATTGAGTAAATAAAATAATGTAGATTCAGGGCATGTCATGAGTCAGAATAGGCCAGAATTTTTATGATGATGTCAAAAATACATTATGTTCCGCCTTTTCATCAGTGTGGGAGGCGAGGTGGCCTAGTGGTTAGGACAGCAGACTCTCATGGCGAAGGTCGTGGGTTCGAATCCTATCACTGCCACTTCGTTGTTTTTCTTGGGCAAGAAACTTTCCTCCAATTGCCTCACTCCACCCAGGTGTAAAAATGGGTACCAGCTTTCAGCTGGGGAAGCAATCTGCGATAGACCAGCGTCCTATCCATAAGGGTGACGTATTGCCACTCAGTCCGCTTCACGCTACGGAAACCGGGGTAAGCACCGGCTCTATGGGCCTCATGGCTCGAAAGGACTTAACTTTTTTTTCATCAGTGAACACGATTTTCTTAACAAACATCATCAACACAAAAGTAATCCGGTCAAAAACAATTTTTATGAAAAACAATTTGGCAATGGTGGGACGAAGGGACCGAACTGATCAACACTGACAAGAAAGTCCGTATTAGTGTGCAAAATAAAGCTTTGAACTGTTATCAGCTAAATTGGGGACCCAACAGACCACCTAAAACAACTCTTTACATGGTGCAAATTTTTCTTACTTTTAGTGACATTGACACTTGACAGTTCAATTTTTCATTAGCTTCATTACAAAATTCATAACTGATTACACTTTGATGGGGTTTTTTTTTATTTTGTCATTCTTATGTCATGTCATTTACACATGATAATGATGATATCGTTTTAAGTTGTTCTTACCATATTATGTCTGTTCTTACCAAATTAAAAGTGATTCCATTAATTTTAATATGCTTTAATATCATGAAGTTCCAAAGTTTGGCTCCATTTTCATGCCTCACCCTTCTACCTATCTATAACTATATATGCAAAGGGGTAATAATATGCTAGATGGAGAAGGGGAAAGCTATCAAAATAAATATATATATAAAATTAAATTACAAATTTATGTCTGTATAATAACACACATAATAATAAATAGTGATTTTTTTTCTCAAATATGAAATAGGTAATTTTAAATAAGTAAAGTTTATGACTAATGCAATAGGATGACAAAGGCCATTTTTTTTAGGCCTACTTAATTTTACCCTTCTCATGGTAATGTATGGTAATGGTATGGTATGGTAATTTAAATATAATACAAGTCAGGTTATTATAATAAACAACAACACTTGTGTACTAGTACTATATATAGTCAGATAATGGTGTGCCATAATTTTCATAATAATTAATTCACTTTTATAACACCAGAACCAAGGCCTTCTATATACCGGGGAAGATTCTAAACCCATTTCTAAAAAATGCTATTAAGGCGCTTTACAATTCAAAAACATATAGAATAAATAAACAATGTATTGTCTTGGGTTGTCACCAAAAAAAAACCAACCACAAACAAATAAAAGCGTCAGTGTACGTATATGTACAATCAATAATATCAAAATTAATCAGAAGATCAGATCTTATTCGCCTTCTTTGGTTGACTTGAAATGAATTAATGTACGCATAGCTGTAGCTAGAAACATGACTTTGTAATAGTAATAGTACCTAATAAACACGGATAGGGGGAGATTGAGGGATTAGACAACGGGCCCATTTTAATAATGTACATTTATATAACACTTATTCACGATCATCACCATGCGCTAAGCCCTTTACAGTACAGGGGCACATTTTCCCCGGGAAAGCATCGGAACACTCAACACTTAATACGCCACACGCTGCCTGTTAGGCACGATTATAATTTTTGGACAACGACAAACACTGCTTACAATTACAACCGAGCATTAGTTAATAGCCTGCAATCGTTGATGTGCTTTAACTTTAAACATTGATCTATTGCAGGGTGTCTTTATGAGTTAATGATTCATGTGTCTTGTCTCCTACGTGGATCCGTTTGTGTCTCTGTAGGGTAGAGCTACGAGAAAATGCCTGGCCGCATATAGAGCATTTATGTGGCTTTTCTCCTGCATGGATCATATTGTGCCTATGTAAGGTAGAACTTTGGGAAAATGCTTTGCCACAAGTCGAACATTTATATGGCATTTCTCCCGTATGGATCCTGATGTGGTTTTGTAAGTTAGAACTTTGGGAAAATGCCTTTCCGCATGTTGGACAAGTATACAACTTTTCTCCCGTGTGGATCCGCATGTGTTTCTTTAAAGTAGAGCTTTGAGCAAACGCCACGCCACATGTTGAGCATTTATATGGTTTTTCTCCAGTATGTATCCTATTGTGTCTATGAAGCTGAGAGCCGAGAGAAAATGCCCTGAAACAAGTCACACATTTGTAAGGCTTTTCTCCTGTGTGAACCCTAATGTGACTCTGCAGGCTAGAACTTTGCGAAAACGACTTCCCACACGTTGGACATTTATACGGCTTTTCATCAGCATGAATCTTATTATGTTCCTTCAAAGTGGAACTACGAGAAAACGCCTTGCCACAAGTTGCACACTGGTACGGCTTTTCTCCGGTGTGGATCCTATTGTGCTTAAATAAGGCAGAACTACGAGAAAACGCCTTGCCACACGTCGAACATTTATACGGCTTTTCACCCGTATGGATTCTATTGTGGTCCTTTAGGGTAGTACTGTGAGTGAACGTCTTACCGCATGTTTTACATTCGTGTGGCTTCTCACCTGTGTGTATTAAATTGTGCTCTCGGAGGGTAGATCTTCGAGAAAATAGCTTGCCACACGTAGAACATTGGTATGGCTTTATTATTACTCCTTTTTTTGTTGTATTGTCTACACGCGGATTCGGATTGGAAACGGAAGGAATAACATTATCATTATCACATATGATAGAACTTCCATACCCGTTACCTTCTGTGTTGGATTTTGTGTCAGTATCTGTGTCAATGTCGATGTCAAAATCAGACCCTGGGGGTGAAGGCTTATCATTATCATGCTCTGAATATTCAAATCTTTGTGAACTAATAATATTATCATTGTCAACTCTTTGGGTAAAATCACTGATGGATAATTCCATAGCTTTATCGTTGCGTTGTCTCATCATGTGGTCCTGTAAAATCAGATTGTTGGAGAAAGTCATCATGCAGCTGTTGTAAGGGTAGAAGCCTGGTGGTAGTTGACTCGTTACCTCATCCCCAGTTAAGGATTTGTGCGTCTTCTCTTCCGTAGCAGTATCATCAACCCTTGCCTGCAACGGTAAGGTTGAACTACTGGAAAATAATTTATCACAAGTTGAATACTCATCATATAAATTTTCTCCTGTGTGAATTCTGTCGTGAGTATGTAGGTCAGAGCTAGAAAGAAATGCCTTGCCGCATGTTGAACTTTTGTATGGGTTTCCTCCAGTGTGAATCTTATTATGTTTATGTAGGCTATACCTTTGGGAAAATACTTCACCACATGTTGAACAGGTGTAGGGCTTTTCGCCCGTATGGATTCTATTGTGCTTCTTTAAGGTAGAGCTACAAGAAAATGCCTTGTCACAGATTGAACAATGATACGGTTTTTCTCCAGTATGGATCTTCTTGTGAGTATGAAGCCGAGAACTAAGAGCAAATGCCTTGCCACATGTTGAACATTCATATGGCTTTTCACCAGTGTGGATTTTATTATGATTCTCTAGGCTAGAACTTTGAGAAAATACTTTACCACACGTCAAACATTTACACGACTTTTCATCAGCATGGATCTCAGTGTGTTTCTTGAGAGTAGAACTGCGAGAAAATGCCTTGCCACAAGTTGAGCACTGGTACGGTTTTTCTCCGGTATGGATCCTATTGTGCTTAAATAAGGCAGAACTACGAGAAAATGCCTTGCCACATGTCGAACATTTATACGGCTTTTCACCCGTATGGATTCTATTGTGGTCCTTTAGGGTAGTACTGTGAGTGAACGTCTTACCGCATGTTTTACATTCGTGTGGCTTTTCACCTGTGTGGATTAAATTGTGCTCTCTGAGGGTAGATCTACGATTAAATACCTTGCCACACGTTGAACATTGATATGGCTTTTCACCCGTGTGGATCGTATTATGCTTCTTTAGGGTAAAACTGCGAGAAAATGCCTTGCCACACGTTGAACATTGGTACGGTTTTTCTCCAGTGTGGATCCTATTATGAATGTGCAGATTAGAACTGGAAGTAAATTCTTTATCACAAATAGGACATCTATATTCCTTTCCTTCTGCGTGGGATTTTTCATGCGAATGAAAGTCAGAAACTGATGATAAAGACTCATCATCATCATGCGCTAAATCTTTAAACGCTTGTGCATTATCAACTCTTTGTGTGGTATCACTCCCAAAGACTCCTACAGATAAGGGCCTCCCAATCGTTTTATCATTGTGTTGTCTTATCATGTGATCCTGTAGAAGCAGACTGTTGGAGAAAGTCACCGTACAACAATTGCAAGGATAGACATCTGAAAAAGAAAAAAAAGAAAAAAACAACCCCCAAAACATTAATATATTTAGATGTAATAACATCTCTCATGACACAATTTAATATTTTCAACAATGCATGACAATTGTAATATACAGCACAATCATTTTGATCGTCACATCTGGTATGAATGAAAATGCAGATAAAGAGGAAGATCAATACTAGTTGGATTTGAATGCATATCTAGTAGTTGTCTAATGGATTTTAAACTTGGGTGAACTATTTTTCACTTTATGATTTTATGATGAGATATGATTTCCCACTTTTAATCTCCGTTTTGACTACACAAAAATATTAAGAATATATTATTTGTTGATGCAAAATTTCCTCCCCTTTCAGACCCTCAACAATTTCAACAAGTTCTCAATTATTATCATTGTTTCATAGTTGATTTATATCATCATCATCATCAGCAGCTATTCTGATACTATCATATCATGTCCTTTATTGAATGCAGGCCTCCTCCGCCATTTTCCACTCTTCATATTTTGTTGCCAAATATTGCCATTAATCATTCACTTTGTCTGAATCGTCTCTCCACTGAGTTCTATGTCTTCCCTTGTTTCCTTTTGGGCCTCATGGTGTCCATTATTGGTTCGTTCCTTCCCTGTAGCCTTTAAAAGAACCGAAAGATGCGCTTGACTACCTTGATATATATATACGTACTATTAGTAATTTTTGCCCAGGTGGCAACTCCCAGTTGTCCTGTAACTGAAGAGTAGCCACTGGGGTAACAGCAAGTGTTTATCGGTAAAA
>JARFNW010091443.1:0-13113 GCA_031763155.1 Dirona albolineata
CTCTCTCTCTCTCTCTCTCTCTCTCTCTCTCTCTCTCTCTCTCTCTCTCTCTCTCTCTCTCTCACACACACACACTCGATCAATTGTTAACATTGATTGATTTAATTTCAGTTTCAGAATATAATATGATTGACTAGTAACTGTGACAAATATTAAAGAATCAATCATCAATTAAACTTTTGCAAGGAATCTCTGTTTTGCTCTATTCTATAATGGGCTGCTAAATTTTTGTCACATTCCTTATGATTGTTGACTCCTGAGATAGATAAGTGAATGCTTCATTTGATACTTCATTTCATTAATGGTCTTGAGAAATATAACATTTCCTACAAATCAATCTTTTACCCCATTCAAGATGCACCCATTTGTCTTTGACTCTTTTGTTTGTTAGTATAACATTTTGCGTTTAATTTGTTCACAGACTGACGAAAAAGCTGAGCCCAAATTTCTGTGTTTGATCCCTGAGCTGTGTTACATGTCAGGACTTACTGACGATATCCGTAAGGACTTCCGGGTCATGAAGGTAATGATTGTTCAAATGTATGTTCAAAATCTTATTGTTGACGTTTGCTACCTTTGATATATTCTATACATTTAAGTCAGCTGTTTTACATTAACTACACAATTTAAGTATTATGTGTGCTTGATTATGACTAGGTCCTTTTATCTAGAAATGATTATATGCACAAGAGTCATCTCGGTTGTGTAGATGTCCTATATTTTAATCAGCAAAATTTCTACACTCACTTTTTCAGGACCTTGCTGTGCACACAAGAGTCACCCCTGCCCAGAGACAATCAGCAATGATGAAATTCATCACTAGTATTAACAAAACACCAGAGGCTGCCTCTGAGCTTGAGTTCTGGGGATTGAAAATAGACACTTCTACAGTTTCGGTTAGTCATGAAGTGCATCATTTATTTAGTAAAAATGTGTTGAAGTTAAATATGTGTTCAGACTTTGATGACACGTTATTTTTAGAATCTTGCTGCCCCACATCAACATTTTTGGTTTGATGGCCACTGGGAAGAAATTGTGTGACAAAATGCTTTAATTGAATAGAATTGGACTTATCAATTAAAAACAAAATAAATGGGGTGAAACGGTGGAGATCAGTTAGTTTGAAAAACCCAAAGGTCGTTCTATTATTAAAGAATAAGGTGAAGAAATGCCACTGATATAGGAGTTTACCGATCTGATGGGTATTAAGTTTGTACCTGCAATTTAATTAATTTTTGGGTACTGATTTTAGACATGAGCAATCACAAAGAGATTTACTCTCTTCCTTATATATGAATGCCATTTATTATTATATGTCTTGAATGTACTCACAGGTAATGTAATGTTTTGATTTCGGTCTATATCTTTTATGGCAACTATTTATTTTCTTTTTCCCTTTGTGCTCAGATGGATGGACGTGCCCTTAAGTGTGAAACAATACAAATGGGGCAGGGCAAAAAGTTCTCCTCTGGGTCTCAAGCGGACTGGGGGAGGGAAGCGACTAGAAACAAGCTCCTGTCTGCAGTCAACATCAACAACTGGGGTGTGTTTTACACACGTCGCGATGCCAAGAGGGCGGCAGATTTCGTAGAAACAATGCGTAGGGAAACAAGAAATATGGGAATTTCCGTCCAGGAGCCCTTCAGATGTGAACTTCAATCTGAGAAAATTGAAACCCTGTTGCAACAGCTTCGTCAGTCCATTAATCCAAGTGTATGTATGACCCTTGTTAAAATCTTTTTTATTTTTTTAATTTACTGCACATGTCGATTGTCAAATATTTTTCCTCCATTTGATTTAATTGTGGAAGTGTTGGAAATTTTAAACTTAACTGGGATATTTATTTCCTTGTATGTATTTAAAAAACCCCCAGAAATATTACCTTATTGCTTGATGGTTTCACTGATGTATGATTCTTGATATGATATGATTTTTCTTCTTTAGGTTCAAATTGTTGTTATCATCAACCCAACCAGCAGAGATGACCGTTATGCAGCTATCAAAAAGCTTTGTTGTGTAGAAGCACCAGTTCCATCTCAGGTTAGAAAATGTCATGTTCACTTATTTATTTGGTTGAAAAAAGGTCTGAAGTCTGTGGATGACATTTTATTTTTAAAAATACACATTAGGATGTATTTATCTATTGATGACCAACAATGATTAATAATCTCATAAATTGTTAGATACTCCTTAAATAGCAAGCTCAAGTTGTACACAATTTAGATTATCTTTATATTGTTGTATGTACAAAAAAATGTTGCTTTATCAGTGCAAAGTGTCACGACAGATGACAAATGTATTAACATATTTTTTTTGCACTTGGTAGATTTTATAAATCATGTCATTTCACTTTGTGATCAAAGCAATAGATATTATTCATTTGATATATAATTTTTAAAAAATACTATAGTGTTAGAAAGTTGTAAAACAATGCAAAATAGACTATCATGTATGATTTTTTTATATTCCTTATTTTAAAAAGAATGAAAAGGAAAGAAAATGAGGGGTTGTCAGTGACTGTACAATATATCATCTCTTATATTTATTTCTTGAAAATTATTATTTTTGATTTCAGGTCATCAACTCATTTACCATATCTAAGCCTGACAAGTTGAGGAGTGTGGTTCAAAAAATTGCATTGCAAATAAACTGTAAATTGGGAGGAGAGTTGTGGTCTGTGCACATTCCTTTCGTAAGACATTTTCTTTTTTCTAATTTTATTTTGTCATGCTTTGTGTTTTGTGCTTTTCCTCATTAACCATGTTAGGAAAAGACTACAGGTTAAGAATAAATGGGGAGTTCGTTGATAATTTATTGATTTTGTGTATTAACTTGATTACATGTTCCTTTTCTCATTGGTGATCTTTACAACAAGTCAAATTTAAGGCTTTACATTTTCAAAAAGGAATGGATACGAAATTGTCTTCCCTGACTAGTGTGTTGATTACCAATTGTTTATCCGTACAGTCCAAGCTGATGGTTGTAGGAATAGACTCCTTCCACGACATCACACGAGGAAAACAGTCCATAGGAGGGGTAGTAGCCAGTGTCAACCAAAGCTGCACACGCTGGTTCTCCAAAGTCTGCTTCCAGAAACCTGGTCAAGAACTGGTTCATGGTCTCCAGATCTGTCTCACAGCAGCACTCAGAAAATATTATGAGGTAAGGTTAGCTGTTCGCTTAATCATTTGGGAACTCCCAACTCCAGTCCTTGATTCCTTCTTTGATAGATATTGTGTTGAGGTATTGTATGTGATCAGATATCGTAATGAGAAATATAATGACTGAGGCTAACTCAAGTCAAGATTAGAATGCATTATATTTTTTTATTGTAATGCCAAGAAGGATAAACAGTATTTTGTCAATGTATAATGGATAGAAACTATAGGACCTATTCATACCTTCCATCACGTCACATATGTAGGTCTACATGTCTACTTTATAATGTTGCGCTTAGAGTCACGGCTATGGCCTCTTGTATGCTCTATGATTGATTTTCATGTAAGAGAGGAAATTTTGTTTTTAGTCATCACGTAAAAAAAGACCCAAAAATCTAATGTTGATATGGCTATTGTGATATTATTTTCTTTCCCCCCAAGGAAAATCACTTTCTGCCGGACAAAATTATAATATACCGAGATGGTGTTGGTGATGGTCAGCTGGAAGTGGTACGAGATCATGAAGCAGAACAGTTGCAGAGGTGTTTCCATACCTTTGGGGAGGAGTACAAACCTCAGTCATCGGTGGTTGTCGTTCAAAAAAGGATAAACACTAGAATTTTTGCCAAGGTATACATCACACATCAACATCTTATAGTTGTATGAAACCGCCCATCCATTTTCCTTCTACTCCATCCCAATTCATATATTGATTTGCAATTTTGAAACACAGTATGATCACTCTTGTATCAATGCACTTCTGTTTTAAATGAGCAAAATCAGCCAAAGTTGCAATCTTTTTGTTTTTGTGATTGCCTCAAAGAGATGATTTAATGTAGTTAGTCACAATTTCATTTATATTATTTTATTTAAGCATTTGTTTTGCTCTAGTTTTAAAAGAAATAAGAAATGTATTTCATTTATTATCTTTTAAGATATTGAATGTACTCAGAGAAAAGGTTAATGTATTATCTACCGTTTTGTTGTGTTTTTGTGTTTTTCTCCTAACAATTTATACCGTTTACCAATATCTATTTCTGCTGTAGGAGAGGGATGGCCGTGTAGATAATCCTCCTCCCGGTGTCGTTGTTGACCACACAGTGACAAGAAGAGACTTGTAAGTGTTCATAATACCCTAAATAAATGAAGAGGGTGGCAGATTAGTCCAGAGGTAATGGGCTGTTTACGGCGAGGCGGAGTTGCCGTGGCAGGCATGGGTTTGGTCGATTCGATTCCCCCGGTCGACGGAAATCTTTTTTCTATTTTCTGTTCTTGTCTCTCACTGGCACTGTTACATTATCCCACTATCATTATGTCTCATGACACCCTAAATAAGACTTCACAAGGAAATGATGTAGCTAAAGAATTTGTATTATTTTTCCATTCAATTAAAGAAAAAGATATTGGATTGATCAGAGTTTGCCTCTCAATGACCTTGAATTTACTATCATTTGTAATTTCTGTCTTTTTTTACCATCATTTACCGGTCAATAGATTATTTCCTTTTCTTGATTACCATGAATTAACTCATTATAAATTGTTTGATTTGATAATCTGTTTTATAAATTTTTCATGAACCTTACAAAAAGATGTTGGAAAAGCCATTATCATTCCTAAAGGTTGCCTATTGCAAACTACATGTGACTTTTTTTTCCTTTTAATTTCAGATATGATTTCTTCATTGTCTCTCAACATGTGCGCCAAGGCACAGTGAGTCCCACGCACTACGTTGTGCTTAATGATGGCATTAATTTGTCACCAGATAAGATGCAGCAGCTTACCTACAAAATGACTCACCTTTATTATAACTGGCCTGGCACTGTCCGTGTTCCTGCTCCATGTCAGGTAAGCTCTCACCATCTTTGTAGTCCCCCATTTGTCTGAAAAGACACTGGTGTGTTCTTTAAACGACAATCTAAGGCAGGTTGATTTGTGAAGATTTTTTAATGGCCTAAGCACTTGCCACCCTCGTGTGCAGGCACAACTTGAGCACAAAACATCTTTGATATTTCTTTAGACCTGTTTTCATTGCAATAATAACTGTTTCTGATGTGGGTTGAAGTGTGGGTCTTCCATATCTGCATTAGAACATTTATCCATTGCACCACCTCTTCATTGGCCATTCCATGGGTGGTGACAACCTGGAAAAGTCTTTGAGAATAAAAGGATAGAAAGACCATTTCATAGGTGTTGACAACCTGGAAAAGTCTTTGTAAATAAAAGGATAGAAAGACCATTCCATAGGTGTTGACATCCTGGAAAAGTCTTTGAGAATAAATGGATAGAAAGACCATTCCATGGGTGGTGACAACCTGGAAAAGTCTTTGTAAATAAGAGGATAGAAAGACCATTCCATGAGTGGTGACAACCTAGAAAACTCTGAAAATTAGAGGAAAGAAGGCAAGTCTGTAAATTTTAAGATTTTTGGCCCAGTTTTGGAAAATGTGACAAATTTCTCATGCTTAGTTTCTATGTCAATCCTTTATGCGGTCAGAAACCACCCTGCATACCATCCCTTACTATTCATGGAGGTAACTGATGTTAAGATTACTGAGGTGTATACTTTCTCAACTTTTTTTGTTTGTTTGTTTTGTTGTAGATGTTCAAAATGGTTTCATTTTTATCTTTTCCAGTATGCTCATAAACTGGCCTACCTAGTCGGAGAGAACATCCACAGAGAGCCCTCAGAAAGTTTGTCAGACAGACTGTTCTTCTTGTAAATTTTCCAACTTGAATGATAAACACTGCCAACATCTATTTCATCATTTTATTTGAATTTCAATTCCTCAATGGTGCTGCTGAAAGACATTCATTTATTTTTAATTGATATACCTGATATTATATATGTATTACTGTAAAGATGGGATCTATTGATTGTTTTTTGTATCATTTCTGCTATTCTTGATTCATTTTTGAAAAAAATCAACATAATTTTCTCAGTATTCTTTCTTTCTTTTAAAAAAATATTAAGTCTATTAACCATGAATAATGTCTCTGACTTAGGGAAGAAGATTCTTTTGTAGCTTTTGATAGTTGTTTTGAATTTTAAATGCAATATGAAGTCAGAACTGAAAGGTGTTAATGATTAATGACACCTGTTTTTTTATTGTCATGTTATTTCCATTGTATGTATGGACAATGTATGACTTGGATCATGATCTCAAATTGTACAGAGGTTAAAGAGTACATAATGACGCAATATCTGCCAGACCTGGAAGGTGATGTTAAAACATTGCAAATTAAATGTTTACCTAGGTGGCAGCTCTCAGTTGTCCTATAACTGAATAGTAATCACTAGTTACCACATAGAGCTGGTGCTTATGCAGGTTTTCGTATAGTGAAATGGACAGAGCGGCATATATCACCCTTCTTGATAGGATACTGGTCTATCATAGATTACTTCCCCAGTTGTAAGGTGGTACAGGTTTCTACACCTGGGTTGAGTGAGGCAATTAGAGGTGACTGGGTAAGAAGGATTTGAACCCATGACCTTTGCCATAGGGGTTTGCTGACTTAACCACTCTGCCATTTCACCTCCATTGTCTGATGATTACGGGTATGTTATGTTCTGATGCAAAATTTATTGATATTTTTTTACCATTTCAAATTGCTGCTAATTGCATGGCTAAGTATGGATTGTCTTGCACTTGTCTTGAGGTGAGCCGGTGGTGCAGTGACTAAGTCACAGGTTTGAATCACTGGATTTTTTCCTCAAGACCTTGATCCCACTTTGCGGTGCTGCACGGCTGACATCTGGGTTATTCCGGTCTATCCCGGGATGAATGAAGGGAATTCATTTAAAGACATAACTAATGAAGATGACATAATTATATAATATTTTTTATTTCATTGAACGTCAGTCCCAACAGACCTACCATCCTTGTAGTTGTAGTGGAAGCAAGGTGTTTTTATGTATTTAGGTGATCTTGAAATAACAAAACATTGGCACATAAACTTACTATGGGTGTAACAACTATGGGGGTGGGGGGTGAGACAAGCTCCCTTGTTTCAGGCCAACAAGCCTTCTTGCTAAGCTTGACTTGTGCAGTCAGTGGTTAATGACTTGAATATTGAAATTCTTTCACACCCAGCATTATCTTCAGATATTTGGCACCATGACCATCATATGGTTTTCATGCCCCAAATCTCACAAACATCTCAATAGAAATAATTGTGACA
Organism: Dirona albolineata; assembly: GCA_031763155.1. Lineage (NCBI taxonomy): Eukaryota > Metazoa > Mollusca > Gastropoda > Nudibranchia > Dironidae > Dirona > Dirona albolineata. The sequence continues at coordinate 7,338 of JARFNW010091443.1, forward strand.
TTGATTAAGTCCATGCTGGCATTTCAGGATTAGGGGAAAATACATTATCTACTAACAATGTTTTCCCAATCATAGAGAGATTATAGAAATGCTTTACTTTAACTGTGGCTACATTGGTCAAAAATATACACTGCCGTCATTTTAGCTTGCTACAATTTTCTTTTTTTATGGCCAGGGTGAAGACACAAGTCTTGGAAACAGATGAAAGTTTTTTTCATGTATAAAAAAAATAATTTAATTTGTTTAAAAAAATTGCAAGTGAGTATCCATGTTTTTGTTGTTTTTTAAATTCATATATATATATATATATAATGAAGGTTATTTTCTTGTCAAAATTTCCCACATATTTAGTTTTGCCTCTATCGATTTTCATTTTATGATGTATGTGATTTCTATGAGAGATAAAATGTATAAATTGTCATATCTCACCAAAGAAACCAAAATCTTAATAGGATTTATGTAAATATAAGTCTACTTAAAAGTCTTGTTTGCACATTCCATTTGTTTGGACCATCATATATACATTTTTTTATATTTTAAAGTGTTTCCATGTCCAGCTAGACTTTGTAAAGACAAAATTGAATGTCAGCTTTTTGCTTTTGTTATTTTATATTTCTGTTTTATAAATAGCAAAGCATCCTCATTTCAGAAGTTAAGGCTTTTGCTATTGTAAAAAATGCAAAGACATAGATTGAAAACAGGGTATGAAAAAGAATAGACAAAGGTTCAACTTAACTCTAGTGAAGTGTTTGTTCATTGTTACCCATTTGAATTATTAAATGTTTGAGCCAAGTCCAGTGTTCAGCCCTTACTGACCGTCACAAGGCACCCCTTTTAAAAGAGATCCAAATCTGTATTCTCATTTTGGGCAGATTTTCCCCATCCCGTTTTGTTGGTTTTAGTCAAAATAGTATTTAATTTCCGTCTGGGATGGTGAAGATTTGTATTCCAATGACCATGTGCATACCAACTTGTTTGATAATCAATTCGTATTCTCATTCATACCCATTCTACTCATTATGATGCGTTCATTAATGGCAGCTGGCAGGATGTGCCTCTAATAGTAATTGTTATGTTTTATTGCTTTGTCAAAGTTTAAAATTTTCATTGGAATGACATGTAAATATTGTATTTTAATATACCAATACTATTATCATTTTATCATTGTCAAATCGCCAGCAACAATGTTGCCGTGCCTTGTATATTTTATTACAAATCATTTTCTTGCGTTTTTAGCCGTCTGTTACTGTTACTAAAGCCACACAATAAAATACTATACATAAATATTTGATTAGTCAGCTTTTTCTTTATGGCAATGCACAAAGAAGTGGGCTTCAAAAATTTTTGTTGACATTTGAATAAATAGAGAATTCGAAAATGAAACAACACAAAGTGAGTGAACAGGTGAAATCTCCCCTTATTTTTAATGCTATTGGCACACAACTGTATAACTTAAATAAATTGCTGCATTACCACTTCAGTGACCTTGACTGGATAATAATAATTGTTTTACAATTTTTATAGTTTTAGTTCCCTCGAGTCAGCTTTGCATTGTTATTAGTTATCCTTGGGCTTACTGGATTCCTCTCTTGACCCAGGTGTAGGACTTCTTGTGAAGTAATCTGCTACAGATGAGTCCTAATCCTAATCTGAAGGTAACACTTGACATTGCCCGCTTCATACTACTTGAGAAACCAGGATAAGGAGTAGGAGGAACGTCGTCACAATTTGTGGTAGTGGTGATTATAGCAATTGTTCAATTGTCAATTTAAAGTCAAGAGGAAATCTGCTGGAATATTACACAAACACTGCTCGTCTTTAATTCCTGAGGCAGAGTCTTTCTAGCCATGTGTAAGGTAATGAGTGGTGTAAGTCCTCATTGACATTTGGATTTACGTATGTCCATTTGTCATGTGCGCTGCACCCTTCAGAGCTCGACACTTTCTGGCCCCTACACTGCTTATTGCGGTAAAGGGAACTCGATAAATAAATAAAACTGATTCAAGGCAGACAGTATGAACAATAGTCAAGAGAGAAATTCAGTTTTATTTTCACATATTGCACATATTTTCAACAGCAAAAATGATACAGCTTCATTTATGGTTAATCTGATTAATGAATCAATAAATCATCATCAGACTTTGAGCAAGGCCTTCTGATTCTGACCAGGAGCCATTGCCTTCTTGGATGGCACCAAGCTGACAACTGACATTAAGGTTTAAGTTGAAATAAATTCCAGTGTTGGGACCTGCTCCATGTCCAGTCATGATGGTGCAAAGGTGTCTATATATTACACATGCCCTGGTTGGCATACATTGCAGAAAAGAAGAATAGAAATTCTATGAATACGCCAAGCAAGTCATCAGGTCGTTATCATGTCTTGGAGCACAGCCTATTAACAATTTTATGTTACCTTGGTGTCTATTTGTCAGCAATAGATAATGCAGAGTTTTGCCAAAGGCACAGAGGGTGTTTCTAATATTGGGTCTTTTACTACTGTTTCTCCCTATATTGAAGTCTTATATCATTTCCCAGCACTGTCTATGACAATGACCAAAATGTGTTTGTGTCAGTCAGTGTAATTAGTCATTCTCTAACAAAAAAACAAAAAAGTCAAGCAAATATCTTCAAACATTACCACTAATCTATAAACAAATTAATGCAATGACTAGGTAAACTCGCGAACAGGAAACTGGTCTTTCAAAAGGAATACCGTCACGTAGCTACAACATGCTATGCATGTGAATGTGAATCATGTGGGGAAGGAAACCATAATGAAACCTGAGATAAACATGTGAACAATGCACGAAACAAAATCCCATCAAATGTGTAGTAAGTGTCCAAATGATTCCTGTGGTCCATTGAAAGCCACCACATCTATTGATAACTTGCTACGCGATCAAAGATAAGATGTTTCATGTGCAGTGCCAAGGGAGGGGGTGGGGTATATATTTGGTCCAATATTCTACATGACACTGCATTTTCTGGCAGTCAGGCGTGTAAAAACTGAAGCCTGTGCTTGATCATTTAAGTGAGCATGATGAATTAAATGGGTGTTTCAACAATATAGCGCAACTGCACATATATCATATATGTGATGAACAAGTATGTAATGTTATTGGTCATGTGTTTGGGGGTCAAATTATTTCCTGGCATTTTACAGTGACCTTAAAAAAAATATGGTAGCTTAACTTTTTCCGCCATTTGCCATTCACGTTACATTCACCACTCAGGGGTAAATTTTACCCTGCATAAAATGTACTCTTTGTGTCTTGCAATGAATAAATATCCATTTGAAATTCCAGCTAAGCTTCATTTATTCATCAAACTACTGTGCATCATGTTGTTTTTCATATTTGATCAAATACTGATTTTGTATGATTTATTTTGGTTATCCCCATGAATATCATTCGCTCGGCCATTCATGTTTTTTACCTGATGTCTTAAGATGGAAACACTTATCTATCAGACGTCATAAGGTCAATATTATAATTATTGGCAATCAATCTTGACCTCTTGCCATCAGGTCAAAATACCCCACAAGTCGTGGCCAGGGGTTGACGGCCTCTACTCTACGCAAGTCATTGGGTTAAAACACACATGAATGCTGAGCGACCGTTATTCATAGTGTAGGGATGACATTTTTTTTTATAACACTGAGTATAAATAAAAGCATTCATTGACTAGGACAAACTGGAAATAATAAATTGGAATCGCAACGTCAAATCAGTTATCAAAGCATTTGGTTACAACAATGTCAACATCATCTTCAAAACCTCTCAAGCTCAAAATAATTGCTATAAGCCATTAACATTTTGGCATCTCAAGTTGCGCATTTTCAGCCTGCTAGGCAAGTTACTTTAATTAGCAAAATAAAGTGGGTGATAACTATCAGTTCAAAATGACCGCTTTGCCAAGGGATGACAGATTAGTGAGTTGCCCATCAAATTTGCCTATTCATGAGAATCTTTCATCCATTTCCTCCTGAATCCTTTGTGCCAGGGCTGACACGAAAACATCTGTAAAATCATATTTCATTCCCACTCTCTTCGCAACTTGATATGGATGGTCATTCTGAAAACAAATGTAATACAAAAGTAAATGTTATTATAGAATTTGAAAAAATAAGATTAAGTACATGAGTACCTATGAAATGTTCTATGAATATATAGATTACCTTCATCAAATGTCAAATGAGACTAAAATTGTTAAAGAAATGTGACGTTAGGTAGGTGACAATAAAAAGTACACTCATAATAACGTATCAAAGTCAATGTTGCATGAAATGAACTGATTTCAATCTTAAACTGTTTTAGTTTCAGTTGACTACAGAGATTGAAGGAAAACGCTTAACATAAATGGTGACTTACTTGTGTGATGCTGATTTTCATAACATCTCCATTTTCATGTTCATATTCAAGAGAGAATAATGATTCAGAGTCATCTGGAATGTGAAAAAAAGAAAAGAAAAAAAAAAGAAAAGTATTTTCAAATCTGGACATAGTGCCAAGATTGGGAAAGTTGCTTCGTTTGTGGTCACTCTCCTTAGAAACGCAATTTCAGGGGGTAAAGTCTATCTCACTACAAGGATCACAGAACCACCACCAAAAAGAGTAACAGGAGCAGAATGTACTCATGTCGTAAGTCATCCATTTATTACATTCAAACGAAGGAATAAAACAAGATGCTTACATTATTTTCCTCCTTTCTTAAAAAACATTAACATCATGTGGTACAAAAGGAAGATAAATAAAATTAGTAGGATTTCACATAGTGTTTTTGCATAGGCCGTGTGTGAGAATGCAAACCACTTCGGTAGGGCTGAGGGTAGTGATGTGGTAAAATTGAGGACCAGTTAGTGCTTTTATAATCTTAATTACAAATTATAAATTACTTTTAAACAGCACTTCATCCTGTCGTGCCAGACTAAATCTAAAAGCGCTTTACAACACAGGATAATAATCTTACACTTTCTTAGTCAAAAGCTTTGCACAAAATATGAAGATACAATAACACATAGAGCACTTCTATAGTGCATTACCATTAACTGGGTTATGTTCAATGCACTTATAACAATAATTATCGGGTACAATAGATGAAACAGTATCATAGAACTAAAGTACATACACCTGTGGATATCTTAATGTCCTCCAACATTATCCTCCTTGGATGAGGGAAAATATTGGAGGTACATCCCACTGCAGGTACAAAATTAAATCTACCTTTCCTTTCCCACTGAGCATTTATCTTCAAGTCTCACAGGGCTTTGTGTAATATGTTGATACAGATATAAAGCCCTTCCTTTTAAATAAACCTTTCAAACATTTAAGCTTACGCATGAGAAGAATATCAGCATCCTCTGAATATATATCCTATAAAACTATTTGTTTAAGATTTATATGAATTTATAATTTCACTCATTTCTTGCTTTTGTGAAAATTGCCGATATTCAGTATAATGACATACCTTTTCTAAATCGCTGAGGAGGCACATAGGTTTGAAGTTCTGGCTTTTTTGTCCGTTTTGACTTATTGTGAGACTTGCCATGCTGCTGCTTTGCCTTCACCTCTCTATCATAGTTGTCTCTAGGAAAAGGAAAATAAATATTTTAAAATAAAAAAATAAAATAATAAAAGTATCTTAAAATGCCCAGGTGGCAACTCCCAGTTGTCCTGTAAATGAAGAGTAAAAAGTATGGCATGGACCTCATGGTACATTGTTGTCCAATTTACCGGTAAAGGTATTTGGGCGCAGTGGGCTCATCACCTGCTCGTCT
>JARFNW010091553.1:0-13111 GCA_031763155.1 Dirona albolineata
CTCTCTCTCTCTCTCTCTCTCTCTCTCTCTCTCTCTCTCTCTCTCTCTCTCTCTCTCTCTCTCTCTCTCTCCACTCGTCTCTTTCATGACTCCTTTATTTCTGTTAAAAAAGTATATCATGTCATTTTAGATGTGGACATTAGAGAGTTTGTGGGTTCGGCACTAGTGTTATGTATCAAGGGATATTTTTTGCAGCTTTAAAACTGGTATTAATTTACATAGATTTTTATCAAATGCTCTGAAATCATAGATGTTCTCAATCTTATTTTCATTCACCCATTTTTCCTCCCTAGAACATCACATCCAAACAGAATACCAAAGTGGAAAGTCTGCGGGTGGAATTGGAAGAAGCCAAGAAAGAAATATCAAAATTATCCGTGGACATGCAAGGTCGACGCACAACAGGATATCGTCATGATCAGCTGGAAGAACTACGCAATCTTCAGGAAAACATCAGTCGTGAGAAACAGGAGTGGGAGCGAACAAAGACCCAGGACAGGGCTGTCCTGGAGATTGAAAGGGAGAAACTGGAGGAGGAGAAGAGGGACATAGAAAAGGATAAGGTGAGGATGATGGACAGAAATGAATGTTGGTGTGAGATTAAATGAGCGTTTGGAATTTGCTGGTAGGGCTGGTCACAGAAATGAAATTCTCACTGTAGATATTTACAGATTTGACTGTTTTTAGATCTTGTTATGTAGAAAATTATTTTAATATTGGCTTCGGATGATTCAAGGGAAATACATATGTATGGTGGCTATGAAAATTGAATGAGACTTATTATTATTATTATTATTATTATTATTATTATTATTATTATTATTATTATTAAGGATTATTGCACTGGAGTAGTGTATTGACAAAGTTTCCTTAGAAAGAAGGACAATAGATGATGACGCATTACTTATACCACTCTTTTACTTCCTCAGTTGGATCTTCGCAGTCGTAAGGAAGATTTGAAACGAGAACGTGAGACCCTCCAGGCCCAGATCGACATGATGAAGGATCAAGGCTACCAGGTGTTCAGTAACTTGTTGGATCATTCACAGGACCCATCCCAGCATCGACCAATCGTTCATCGCCGTTCAGCCTCTGCTGATTTCTACAACACCGTAGACGTCACAGACGTAGAGAACATGCAAAACCTGAACCCCTCTTCGGAGGCCCATGGAAGTGTGCGGACCAGCGGATTTCCTCGCCAGGCCCGTATGTCCGTCGGATCTCTACAGGGCCAGCACACTGGAAACACGTATGGACTTCCTATGCATCTCCTTAGCGCTCGTAACGAGCAGAGAATGGGAGGAGTTCCCGTACAGCGACTTCCACTGAAACTTGCGGGTTCCACTAACGCCCCAACACAACAAGCCACCGTTGTTCCTTCCAAACAATTTGCCGCCGGCATTCAGCAGCCGTTTCCAAGTCGGTCTTCCGGAATCACCCGTGTCCAATCCATGAGTGCCTCGTCCAGACCCCAGCCCAATCTAGGCGGTGAAAACAGTCGCAGTGCTCCGTCAAACTTGACGCGACTCATGAAACTGGCCGATCCCAAGGGAGGCAAATCATCGAGTCCCGCAGGGCTCACCCACAAACCCCCAGTCCCCCAAAGCAAGGGAGGTAATGGAGGAGGGGGACCAGCACCTGGTGCCCCAGCCTCCAAGTCGGAGTCTGATCAGACAGAAAGCGTCATTTACTTCTAGGTACGGATGCATGTCATGGTTCTATCCATAAAATGTCCACAAAATATATAATATTTGATCATTTCTTTTTGTGACTGTTTTTCTTTTCCTTCTTAAAGACCAGCCATGAAAGTTGGGCAAGTTTAACTGTAAATGATGCACAGTGGGAAATTCATTGAAGATAAACCATGCAGTACAAAGATTACACAGATTTAGCCAAGGATAATTGGATTTGCTATTTATAGTCCTCCATACCACCCATTTTCCATTTGCCGGTTAGAGTTGTCGTGATTCTCAAATTTTGCTGATTCTTTTAAAAGGAAAAGTTTAGGCTATTGATTCCTGTATTTCATCTATTCTGTCATTTCTCTTTTACAGATGTCATGATGACCTTTGACCAATAGATGACCAGTTGGAACAATTCCCAACGCACCAAACTCGGCTTTTGACTTCCCAGCTTTTGATTCTCGCTATCTCCATTCACTGATGGCGATGAACGTCTGTGGCCTTGACTGGATAGTATCACACTGACACGGTCCTCAAGGATTCTGGGATAGGGAATTACAATTTATTGAGACCAGACACGACTCGACGACGATGAAGAGAATCACAGTGATCAAACCAAAGGATTAGGAAACGAATGATGGAGAAAATGTCATTTTTGAGAGGAAATAGGAAATGTGAATGGGCTGGATGGATGATTATTGAAGGAAAATGTTTTGTATTAAAATAAAGCAACTTGTACCATGGAATGATTTTTTGCAATGGTTTAAACAGCTCTTTAAAAAAAAAAAAGAAAAAAAGAAAAAAAAGAGAAGATAATAATATGGTAATATGTTTTTTTTAAACAAGTGAGAGTAAGAGCCCGACCTGAGGTGTAAGTCAATGTTTAGATTGTCGGTTCATCTATGATATCATGTTGATTTGTTTTCTTTTCTGAACAGATGTAAATATAACGATGTGTAAAGATTGAAGGATTATAGATAATAATTTAGTTGACTAATATTTTGCATTGTTGTCACAAATGACTCGGATGTACAGACATTGTACATGAATAGTGTAGATTATTCTAATCCTATTTTACCAATTAATACAAGACATATTTTGCCGAGGCAAATGAAATAGGCATAGAAGTGTCACCTATTCGACCCTGGTCTTAGTGTCCTAGATTCATAAGATTCAACGTGAAAACATTGTTGCTGAAATTTCCAAACCACATAAATAAATTGTCATATGGTATTGTCCAGAGTTTATATACCACATTCCTGTGCGGATTTAAACAAGATTTATAAATTTTAATTAATGCCAGTCAATGTGACATATTATATATTTTATTTTACTTTCCATGATAAAATATGTGTTTTTTCCCAAATTTAAAACATAACTGGTTTGTAAATATATATCATATATTATCAATGAAAATATTGTGAAGTCAATTATGCTCAGGACTGGGTTGTTTTTTTTATTGTGGTGAATAAATTTGATTTGTGTTCATTTACTAATTGAGTGATTGTCTACTAGGGATACATGTACATACACTGATGGCTGGACCAGATAGTTTGTAAAACAGTTTGTATCTTTATAACGGACAGAGCCACTGATTCCGATTCGATGTAGTGAAAAGCCTTTGACAAAGTAAACTGAGTACATCTTGTACAATAAAGTAGAAAACATGGTGTTGATAAGGATCAATAAATAAAAAATTAGCGAGGTCAATGCAGTTGTTGACCAGGGAAATAAAACACCAACAAGGCAATTGTCTGAATGTAGCCAAACTGTTGGAGACAAACAGACTTGCCGACGAATGGCTTTGTAACAAACTCACTGGAATGGAAGGAAACGCGGCTAATAAATAAATGTGACGCCTGCCTGCCATGTCGGCACGGGCAGATTTTTTATGTTTTATCATTTCTGGTGCTATGATTTGATTTGATAATAATGTGTACAATACTGTAAGTAAGTGATAGGATTGTGACAGCGAGATGTGTTTGTTGAATGTCTGTAATTGAATGACTTATTTCAAGGACTGGCTCCTTGGGCTATTATTATTATTATTACTCCCCTTGTTTTAACCATGTTTGGATTATTTTATGAATATTATTTGAACGTCTTGTTGTTTTAAGACACTTGTCATATCCATTTAGCTGGCACAGCCATTCCCTGCATAGATGACGACTTCTCTAACTTATTGGTATTGGATTTAGCATATTTTATAATATTATTGTATTGTCAAAACATCAGGAATTATTTGTTTTGTTATTTAATCACAAGACTGGAACATTCATAAACAAAAAAAAATGTATTTGAAATGTATGCCTACTGATTGTGGAGACAAGATGTAGAATGAATTGCATGATGAATGACAATAAATATTTTGTTTGTAATGAATATTACTCATGTGGACTTGTCTTTATTGGGGAAATTTAAATACTCAGACATGAAGCCCTGGTTAGAATTATAAAGGTCTCTTAGATTCTACCACTCTTACCTTTTACATTCTTCTCTAAAGACTTGAGTATTGTTAGTTTGTCTTCATCTAAAAATGTAACCGTAGTATTTCATTTAATCAAACATTCCCTTTCTGTTTGAAATGGGCATGTGACTAAACTGCCTCTTCCTGACAGGTCTAGGAGAGTGGAAATCAGTTAGGTTTGAAAAACTCATAGACTGTTCTTTTTTCAGAAATGAGGTGGCAAAATGACTCTGAAATAGGAGTTTTCTGATCTAAAAGGAATCAAAGTTGAATGCACGATTTCATCAATTATTTGGTACTTATCAAGTAGCAAGGTCAATTTGTGGGGAAAAATTAACTTAACAACTTGTCCTATTGTTAATCTCTGCTTCAATCACGACTATACACCTCAATTGTTACTAGTTTCTATTACACAAGTACAACCACGTATCCATTTAATCTACCACTGGGCCCGATGATTGACCCACTGCTACCACACAACCACCACCACTTTTGTAAGACCACTAGGGTTTGGCCAACTCAAAATTGCCCTAAAATTTGCTTCTCAGACAGGGCGATCACTAAGATCACACTGAGGCAGAATGAGTTCTGTTGTTGCAGCAGTCGTCCTCTAAAAACATGATTGATATGAAGGAAGTAAAAAGGTTTATGAGCTGACCCACGTACATGAACTGTATAGTTCACACCACATGTTATGCTACTGTACTACCAGCTATTACTAATGATGTGTTGGTGGAGGTGGGGTGGGAGGTTCCCAATATAAGAGGAAGGGAAAAGATGAGCCATGGGTCATAGTCATGTCAATAGAAATTGGTTGTGACATATGCTATCTATCGCATATCACACAGCTATCGGTGTTGCCGTTGTTTCTCTTGCTGCGTTATTCTGAGTTGTCAAACCGGACAGTGATCAGAAATAATTCACACTTGGATCATGATGAGATGTTATGGGATTTGATGATTCGATGTGATGAAAGTTTGAAATAGTCTCATTAATTTGGCATAGACTTAAAAATTTGATCAGTTGAAAAATAAATGGATTACGAAAGACCGTACTTGTTAAAAATTAGCTTTGTCTGGTCCTCATTATTTACTTTCAAATGAAAAGGTTGGGGTTTGGGGGGGGGGGGGGGGTTTAAGAAGGGGAAATTACCTATTTCTATGGTTACGACAGTTTAAAAAGTTAGTGAATGAAAAATTTGAGTATGCTAAAAACTTGCTCTCACTTTCACATTTCTCAAGCTCCTTTTATTTTATCAAACTAACATTGCAATGTTTGTCTGCTTCTGAATTTTGTGGGACAGCAAGGATGTGAAAATTGTTGGGGTTTTTGTTTATTTTTCCAGGTATATATCTAGGTCTTTCCATTTTGTTGTCTTCTTGACAGGTTGAAGGCATCAGGCCCCAAATCAGTTAAAACTTTTTCATTTCTTTCTTTTTGTCTTTGAGACATTTTTAAAACTTTCTTATTCACAGTTCCATAGCTTGAACTCAATAGACTCTTGTTCCTTATTCTGATGGCATTCATCTCTCCAAGGCAATTGTAGCTTTCTTTAGGACAGAGAGCAAAGCAATGATATGAAAGATGTTAAAGGAGTTAAACCATTAAAACCTGGCAATAACAGGAAATATGAAAGAAAGAAAGAAAGGCAATTTTAGCTTCTTTACGTTTCAGTTTTTATACGCTACAAAAGAGAAAGAATGCATTATTTTAATATCACTATCCTTTGTCTTTCTGAATTAAAAGAAAAAGAAAACATTGACACAACATATTTCTGACCCTTTGACGATGGCGCTGACTTGGTACTACATTCTTCAAAAAGATAGCTGTTCGTATGGTTGTGAAAATGTGCTGTTGTTTGATTTCATGTTTTTTATAATTTTTCTTTTCATGTTAAACCACAACCTGACGCAGCACAATTTCCTGTTTTTTTTCTCTGCACTTTCGTTTTGCCTTCCCATATATATATATACCTATATATATAATATATATAATACTACTATTATTATTATTATTATTATTATTAAACTGGTCCGCAAAAAGAAGCTTGTGATAGACGTATTCATATTTTGAACAATTGGTTTTGAAATCTTGTACTTTGTACTGTTTAGAGCGGAAATCGTTTAGTGCCTTTGATGTTGTATCCTGCTGCCATTTCCTCTTCCTGTGAATCCCCAAGTGGGGATTATGGTATTAGTTATTTGTTTGTTTGTTTCTTTGATTACAGCCTCTCTTTTTTTCTTCCTTATCCTACCCATATATTTGTTTTCTCTCTTCATTTTTAGTTCTTTGTTTTATTTATTGTACCCTTTCCTGTCTCCATTAAAACTGAATATTCTTTAACTCTCTTTTCTTTACATCTCCCTCTCCTCTCTCTCCCTTTCTCTCTCTCATTTCTCTCTCTCTCTCTCTCCCCCCTCTCTCTCTCTCTCTCTCTCTCTCTCTCTCTCTCTCTCACTCTCTCTCTCTCTCTCTCTCACTCTCTCTCTCTCTCTCTCTCTCTCTCTCCCCCCCCCTCCCCCCCAAACCTGTACTGTAGCACATTTCCCCATGATTATATTCAGTTCCAGTCTTGTATTTAGTTTGATGCCTATTTTTATATTTTATCATGAAAATGAAGGTTGATTTGAACACATTCATAACACTATTCATATCTGCAGTTATATTTATTTTAATGCAACCACTTATAAGAGCAATACTATGATATATACTACCAATCTCATTTATTTTACGCAGCAAGTTTGGGACTACTTGAATTATCTGCACCAGTTGTTTGTATCACAAGGGGTTTCGGTGGAATGGTGAAAGAGCTCTCGCTCACATTTTACTAAATGTTTTATCCCCATTGATCTGTCAATTTTAAGTCAGAATTTTGAGCTACGATTTTTTAAAAAGAAACGCTTAGATTACAAATGGATACAATATTTTATGATAACGTTATACAAAATGCAGACGGTATTTATGGTACAAATTTTTATGTCTGCATAATAATGTACTAAGGTTGTCAAGACTAACCAACTATAAATAAACTGATCATTCAAAAAACTTCTTTTTTAAAATACTAAAATGGGAGTTGAATTCTTCATGATTTAATACATAGTAATAACACATCATAAAAAGCAATGGATTTTATTGAAAATGTCTTGTAATGTTATCCATGAAAAATAAAAGTGTGTGGATAGAAACCAAAGGATCAGTGTAGGGCTTATGTAAACTGTCAGCTGTACGACTGGCTTGAAGCCAGTGATTGGTTACAAAGATGATAATGAAGCATTGTAGGGCTTTTGTTGTTGTTACATCCAACAAACTTTGATGCTGAACTAATGGTCATTGTTGACTCATCAGGCTTGTTTAGATTATTTCCAAATTTCAGCCCAATTTGGGAAAAGTTAAATGTTTCAAAAACTTGGGTTATTATCTTCTGATAGTCTTAAGATTATGGTTTTATTCTTTTTATCATTATGATTGCTTCTATTATATTATTATTGTTTACTGATGTTGTTTTATCATCATTAAAGTGTCGTTAGGACATTGAAACGCATTTGTTTTGCAAACTTTATTGAAATAAATGGGTTAATCACCCTTAAGCAATACCAATATCTTTGCCTTGATTTATCTCATCAGCTGTTTAAAAAGGGTTCCACATATCTGCCAACCTTTAGAAATTGGAATCGGGGACATCCCCATCCATCCACATTTTTTTTTCATGATTTTCTCTTACATAGCCACAGAATAGGAAATTATTCGGGTTTATTTTCATTTTCTAAGATCCCAAATCCAGGAGGAATCAGGACAGTTGGCAGGTATGTTTTCATAAAGTGCTCTTTTTGGGGCAATATGTAACTGTTTAAAGGCCATCTACGATCGGACTTGTGGGACAGACAAGAGTTTTGGAAGCTCAGAAAGGTCTTGAGAAGTCTCTCACCCAGTTAGTATTTGAACCCCAGACCTCTGTGTCCATCTCCACCCTCGTCTGGCCACACTGCAATCAAACCTGAGTGGAAGACATCATGCCCAAGCAACAATATTTTATTTCCTTGCTAGTCCTTAGTCCTTCCCGTACTTGTAGGTGCACATAGGGCTGTCACGACCCTCCAAGTATTCCTGTCTTGTGATCTGCTTCCGCAATATCTATCCCGATGTTCTTCAAATCTTTAAATCATCATTTTTTCCCATGAAAGTCTCAGTCTTCCCTGTCTGGTCTTCTTCTGCCGTCTGGCTGCCATCCTAAAACTTTTCTTGAGAACCTATCATCCTTGGTAGACGTCTATATATTTATTTCTATCTCTATTTACTATTCCAGGATGATTACTCAAATCTCCTTTTACTACAGGTCTGGTACATTCCAGGGTTCAACAATGATGAAATTAAAGGATAACAACAATGTATGAATGGGACACATAAGATAAGGGGACGTGTCACATTCTCACCAGATATTTAGATAATGAATGGCATCTATATTATTAAATAACGCTCACTACCATGCTCTAAGCGCTTTATAGTAGCACATTTGCTCCAGCCAGGAAAGCAACAGAACACTTAACACTCAATAAGCCATCCGCTGCCTGACAAGTGAATATAATTTTTGTCCAAGGACAACACTGCTTTCAACTGAGATTTACCATAGCAAGGTCAACTTGTTTTACACTTGGAGCAATACCATTTTCACCCCCATTTTTTGCATAGCAAGCAAGGTATGCTACTTCATTTCAGTGGTGGGGAGTTATTTTGGTTTTGTCTTGCACATGGTCATAAGTATAAGCATTTCAGTTACTTGTACATCCTTGTAGCTGTTTCATTGTTACATCCGTCCGAACTTCAGACTACCTATGTTTACTTCACGCACAAGAGAATAATAAATGAAATGAGGACACAAATAAGACGTGTTTATACCATAGTTCATTTTATTTCAGGTTCATCAAATCAACAAGCATTACCATGAAATTTGTGGACACATAATAAATGAAAGTAAAGAAAGCTTTCATTATATTTTTTTTACATGTCACAATAAATTATTCTAGAAACATCTCAAATCCTCATTCAAATTGAACTCTTTAAAATATCTCGTATTAGTCTAGTCACACTAACGCATTGCCTGGTGTGTATAAATGAGTATGTTTTGATATACACACATGTAATCATGAATATGTTGCGTAATGTGGAAGCAAGCCTAACCTGAGAAAACCAACAATGATGATGACATGACAACAAACCAATTCATGACATCACCACATGAAAAACCATCATCTCACATAATACAATTTGAAGTCTTTGTTCCAAAGACATATTTTAAACTGTTTGGACTTAATTCCATTTCGTACAAAACTATTACTTACGCTACATTTTTTCTAAGTTTCCATTTTAGTTCACCTTGTTATTTCTGTCTTTGGAGGTGGGAATGGAAAGAATGAACCAAAATAAAAGCTGTTTGTCACTGTGGATATAGATGGCAGGAGATCTCGGTATTGGATGTGACACAAAAAACAAAATGGGTCTGATGTTTAAAATTTGAATCTTTTATTTTGAGGAATATAATAACCTGTTGCAACATAACTTTGGTTAGCAATAATATATTGGGCTACAAACAGATTATCTCTCTGGAATACATGATACAAAAAGATCCCATTGTTAGTTGTGATATACAATGATGAATAAATAAAGGAAGCTGACAGTTTGACTGATCCTTCCAACATGAATTCAAACTGGAGAACAGGTGAATATTTTAAAATGATATTCTATTGTGATGAAGGGGGTGGCAGATTAGCTCAGAGGTAGTGAGCTGGTTTTCTGTTCATGGCGAGGCGGTGTTGCTGTGGCAGGCGTGGGGTTGATTCCTCCAGTCAACGAAAATAATTTTTACAATTTTATTTTCTTGTCTCTCACTGGCACTGTAACATTATCCCACTATCATTATGTCTACTAAACCATCAGTGCCGCCCCCTCTCATTTATTATGAGAATGAGTAGAAACACTAAGACCAACAACAATTCATTAAAGAATCCCATCATTTGTTTATGACTTCCCCAATAACCACCAAGCCAAGTTACAGGGAGCAACAATCTACTATATAGTTCTATTGTTAAATACTATGCAGACTGAACCAGATCCAAGACTGTCCCTGAGAGAATGTCATCCTTGAGATGATAATAATAATACCATTGATTTGGACAATTCAATCATTCTGACACCTCAGCAACTCATAGAATTAGAGCATTTCTACACACAATTTGTTTTAAGGTTTTGTCTGACACAAGTATTAAAAAACAGATTTTCTTGTCTTCATTCTTGAACTATACTTATACATCCTAATGCCCCATCACATTTATCTTAAAGGACAAAATGAGAAAGAATATGTGCAGTCCCAAGCATGGAATCATTTCAAAGACAGGCTAATGCAATATATTTCTTTTTTTATATATATAAATGCTCTAAATCTGCTTAATATTTTCACTTTGTACTTATGAAATTATTGAACAACAAAACATTTAAAATCTACACAAGACACAAACACCTGAGCAAACACAATCAAACAGAATGTAGTTAGATGTCTAAATAACACCTCTTTATTTAATATCATTGAGTGACATTAGCAATCTCAGTCATCTTATATCTTATATCAGTTAAGAGGAATAATGTATCGTCACAATTCTTAAAATTTAACAAATAACACACCACTTTCAAACACTTTGTACATTATGAAATATGCCACAAACACAACACAAAGCCTCCACGACAGTGGGAAGGGAGATAACCAGACTAAAAGCAATTCACTTTGAAAAGTATCCAATATGGGCTTCAAATAGCTCACTTCCCTTCATACCCCCCCCCCCCCCCCCTTTCTCTCTCTCTGTGTACTTCCTCTTCCTGGAACAATAGTCAATATGACCATTGTCAATTTAAAATCCAGAGTAAATCATTAAGTCATTACTCAAACGACGTCACACAACCAGGCAACTCCCTCCAGTGACAGTTTTAATTGCAAGATGGCAACACATGATCAAAATGAAATATCCCAGTAGGCATCAATATTGGTCTCACCTTCAACAAAACACCAAGAAAACCACACACACACACACACAAACATCAATATAACACCATGATATCACATGAAGGACATAGGCACAAAGATCTAGTCTTGTGTTTTCTCAAGACTGTGGAAATGCTAATTTGAAAACTTCAGAGTAATGTTCCACAAAATGGACTTCTATTCCGTCTGTAATGAAACTAGGTAGATCTAAAAAGTCCTTTTCATTTTCTTTTGGAAGCACCAAAAACGTCACACCAACTCGCTTGGCCTGGGAGAGAAAAATAAATTGGTGAATGTTGTTGAGGTGGCAAAACTAGATCCGTTCTAAATAATCAATAATTAATTCACTTTTATAGTAGGTACCAGAATCCACTTCTAAAAATGGTTGACAACCTCTGTTATTGGTGAAAATACTAAAAATATGCTTGGAGATGACCTCATTCCTAAACCATAAAGTGGTACAGATGTAAATAGGAGCCTTTAAATATCAAGGTTTTTCCTAACATGACCAGAGACTCTTATCAAGGCCTATGACCACTTGCAGGTCTGCCAACGTCCCCAATTTAACGAGTCTCTGCCTCAGTGTCAAGCCATACACAGAGGTCGAGGCGCTAGTGTGCACATGTATATCCTTTTCTTTGTGGTCTAGGTTTGCATGTTTTGTCTTAAATCTTGATCAGATCCAAACATCAACAAGGTGAGACGAAAGCATAGAGTGGATCAAAAACCAACATTTCCTACAAATAGAGTAAAGCCTTCAGTAAAAGACTTCTTTTCAATATCTGCCTGCCAATGTATGAATGGGTAACATGATCAAGGGAGCGAGTACTTACAGCAATAGTTTTCTCTTTGATTCCACCGACAGGCAGGACCTTCCCAGTCAGTGACACCTCCCCAGTCATGGCAAAGTTTTGACGAATCGGCTGGTTCAGCATCAAAGACATCAGGGCTGTCACAATGGTACAGCCGGCACTAGGACCATCCTTGGGAACCGCACCCTGCAGGTTTAAAGTAAAGAACAGGAAAATGAATCTTCACATGATAATTTTACCTAAGCATCTCAAAAATTCCTACATCAGTGCATCGTTCAAAGAGAGTTCTAACAAAGCTACGAAACAACCTTTCGTAACAAACATACAACATGTAAGAGTGTCAAAAATCAGATTATTGCATTTGATTTGGGATTTAGAGGCCGGATAGCATTAGACCTATGGGGCAGGGTAATGGTATTTTCGACTCACTTGTAAATTACATAGTTTAAACATGAGCACTTGCTCTGCCCAATGGAATGGTTGAAGTTAGCATATATAGTGATGGTAAATAGCAAAGAGAAACCGAACCAAGAAATTTAAGAACAAACTCAACAAATACTTCTGTTTCGAAGTTTTACCTCTGGAACATGAAGATGTAGCTGTCCTTTCTGTAGGAAACAGTTGTCTGGGTAGTGCTGTGTGGTGAATGCCTTGGCAAACGAGTACGCTAACTGAGCGCTCTCCTTCATGACATTACCCAGATTGCCTGTCAACTCAAGGCTGCCGACGTCCGTTGACGACGGGTCCAGTGGTTTCTTGATGGCCGTCTCAATGAACAAGGTGGAGCCACCTGGTAACGAGCATGCATGGTAAGAATGGAATTGGTACACTTTCATTTGGATAAAATAGTCATCATTTTACTTCGTACACAAGAATTTAAGGGGGGGGGGGGGGGGATTTACACATTTACAGTAAGGTAAACTATACACAAGATATAAAAAAAAAAAGACTCGGAAAGACAGATTGACAGTAAGGTAAACTATACACAAGATATTAAAAAAAGACTCGGAAAGACAGACCAATTTGGATGTGTGTGTATGTGGAGGTTAGGGGGGGGGGGACGACGACGACGAGAGAGAGAGAGAGAGAGAGAGAGAGAGAGCGAGAGAGAGAGAGAGAGAAA